>VWZI01013872.1:133267-147746 GCA_013396835.1 Psilopogon haemacephalus | reverse complement strand
TTACTTTTGCCCTCTGTAATTTGGACATTGTGGTTGGAGCACTTGCTGCTGAAGACTGAGGTAAAGAAGTCAATGAGCACCTCTGCCTTATCCATATCCTTTGTCACCAGCTCTCCATTTCCCTTCTGGAAGGGTCCCACATTCTCCCTAGTCCTCCTTTTTTCACTGATATACCTGAAGAAATTCTTCTTGTTCCCCTTAATGTCCCTAGACAGGTTCAGCTCCAGCTGTGCTTTAGCTTTTCTAACCTGATCCTATCCTAACAAGACCTTGTGAATAGTCCCTCCTCAGCCCTCCTGTAGTCCCCCTTCAGGTATTGGAGGGCCTCCTCAAAACCTTCTTATCTCCAGGCTGAAAAGCCCCAACTCTCTCAGCCTGTCCTCATAGCAGAGGTGCTCCAGCCCTCTGATCATCTCCCTGGCCTCCTCTGGAGTCTCTCTCACAGTTCCACGTCCTTCTTGTGTTGGGGGCTCCAGAACTGCATAGAGTACTCCAGGTGGGCGTACTCCAGGAGCTCTCCATTCATCCGTGCAGGCCTCCTTGTATGCCTACCTGCCTTCCTCTTTTTTGGGATCCATTGCTCCTGGGCCTGGAGGAGATGATCCTTGAGCACTGAGCAGCTTTTCTGGGCCCCTCTTCCTTCCAGAGTTTTTTTCCCAAGGCATCCTGCCAAGGAGGTCCCTAAAGAGACTGAAATCTGCTCTTCTGAAGTTCAGAGCAGTGAGTTTGCTGTGCACCCTCCTTGATGCCTTAAGGATCTTAAACTCTACCATTTCATGGGCACTGCATCCAAGGCTACCTTTCAGCTTTATTTCACTCACCAGCCCCTCCTTGTTGGTGAGGACTAGGTCCAGCATAGCNCTCCTTGTTGGTGAGGACTAGGTCCAGCATAGCACCTTTTCTTGTCGGTTCCTCTACCACTTGAAGGAAGAAGTTATCATCAGTGCATTCCAGGAACCTCTTAGATTGCTGGTACTCTTCTGTGTTGTCTTTCCAACAGATGTCAGGGTGGCTGATGTCCCCCATGAGTACCAGGGCCTGTGAGCGTGAAGCTTCTCCTATTTGTTTGTAAAGGGCCTCATCTGCTTCACCTTCCCGATCAGGAGGTCTGTAGCAGACTCCTACTATTATGTCCCTTTCATGTGCCTTCCATTTAACCTTTACCCATATGCTCTCTCTTTTAGTGTTGCACATCCCCAGGTTGAGCTCCATGGATTCCAGTTTATCATTGATGTAGAGGGCTACACCCCCTCCCCTTCTCCCCTGCCTGTCCCTCCTGAAGAGTCTATACCCATCTATCCCTACACTCCAATCATGAGATCCATCCCACCATGTTTCAGTGATGCCAATGACATCATAACCCTGGAGACTTGCACATATTTGTAATTCTTCCTGTTTGTTCCCCATGCTCCTTGTGTTAGTGTAGAGGCATTTCAGTTGTGCCTCTATTGCAGCTGACTTACTCACTGATTTTCCTTTATCCTGTTCTTTGAGCATGCTTTTCTCAGTCTCCAGAGACAGAGCAGTTACCTCATAGCATAAAACAAGTAGGTTTTTCCCCTTCAACCTTAATTAATTTGGACTCTGCTTCAAGGCAGGAGTGCCTTATTGGTTCCTGTATGCACACATACTATTTTAAGGATTACTCTACTCTGAGAGGGAAGAAAGGATGTCTGTGAGGAGGTTTGAATCCCCTTCCCATACTTGCAGAATGAATGTTCAATCTGCCATTTCTGTCAGTATCTTCAGAGGAAATGGTAAGGCAGAGAAGCTGAAGCCTCCAGAAAGAGAGCAACAACATAACACATTTGAGGTATGCAGCACATGTGACTCTCTATTTCCATTTTTTTACATGTATCCTGCCAGGGAACTGCTTCATTACTTCACAAAAGAACCCTGAAGAAAACTACAACATGATTAGTACAATACCCTAGTCAAAGTTGCACCTGCCTAGGATACTTCATTTGATCAAAGCCAGAAATTTTATTTTCTTAAGGAAAACGTATACTAGAGTACATAGCTCAAGGTGCTAAACTGAAAACAGCTGAAGGGGTGAAAATATTTGTACAAGAAGGTAACTATGATGATGAAACATTAAAACATAACCTGGCAGTTATAAGAGTTTGAATATTAATTAGGAGATGCTCAAAGAGACACACTTCAATCCAGAACTTTGGGACTGAGAAGAGGAAGACCACTGGAGAGTAAGAACAGCCAGTTTTGACAGTTTCTAAACAGGCATTTCACAGATAATATTGTAAATTTGCTTATCTATACATCTTCAGAAGCTGTGAAATATAAAATATACCTCCAGTGATGTTATAATACTTTACGATCACATAATAAAATTGGCTTTTGGACATAAACCACAAAATAAGCAAGTCTAAAAGTAATAATACTATCTATGCAATTAATCTGGCAGAAATCATAGCTACACAAACCTGACTCATATGCTGGCCTTACTCTTCACTACAGTAATTCCACTCTTGTATTTTACTGAAGCTCTTACCCAGCCTTTGTCACTGTATCTTCAGTGCTAGTCACTTCTTGTGCTGGTTTGAACTAACTGGAGGATTAGTCTATAGACTGAGAAAGGAAAACAAAACTTCATTCTACTTCGCTCATAGGTTACTGAGAAAATTTATAAAAGTTAGAATGAAAACACAGATAAGACAGACTGCTTTCTGTCATGGCTGCTGCTGCTGCAATGTTATTAAAAATTATTCAATAGTCAATATTAGTTTATCACAATATGGTACTAGAATACTTGGAAATAATTTAGATTGCCATATACTTACTGCTTAATGTAGATCATGGTTAGTCATATTTTATTCATAACAGTTACATTTCTCAAGTTATTATGTGGGTTAGAAGATTTAAAATAAAATAAACCAATCAGATTTTTACATTAACTATAAAGACATTCCTAACCAGCTCTCCACCTGCAAGCTCAAAATGTCTGTGTATCTGTGTCCTGGAGCCAAAGTTCTTACTAGGTAAAGTGTGCACTGTGTGGATCTATATATGGTGTCCTCTTATTGTAACACCCAAAAAGTCAGTGTTCTACCTCTCAGAGGAATTTTTTTTTTTTTTTCAATCTCTGCTCCAACCCAGTTTACTTGACTGTCTAAATTTGTACACAATGCTATTCAGCCAAATACCATTTTTGACCTGCTTTTGATAGTAAATTAACATAAGGTCATTTTGCTACTGTATGTTTGTTTCATTCATGGGGTCAAAAATTCATAGTTCTTAATTTACTAGAGGACTAAAATTGGTCCAAGAAGTTTAGCATTTCAGAGCGTGAGGCAAAGTCATCAAAGGATTAGTGGAGTGACTGAAATTAAACAAGATATTTTTCACTATAATATCTATCAGGGAAGACAGCTTGCCTTGCAGCAGAAACACAGACAAGCATTATTAACTATGGGATTAAAGGAAAATCTGAGAATGCCATTTAAAGATGCTGTTTTTTGCTCATGTTTTCAAAAGCTCAAAGTGTGCCTTGTAACCATTACAACTGATGCTTAAATCACCCTAATGCGAACGTTACTGAGTTGCTTTATTTTTAAGACTTAGATTAGAAATGACTGAACTGCTCCTAGTGTTCTCATAAACATACATCAGGAAATGATCTCCTGGTGCACCAGAGTAAGTTTAGACAGAACTTCTTCCCTAAAAAGGTTGTCAAACACTGGAATATGCTACCTAGGGAGATGGTTGAATCACCATCCCTGGAGATGTTAAGTAGTTAAGGGAAAGGGTTAAAGCCTGAGAGACACGGTTTAGCACCAGACTTAGTAGATGTAGTGGAAGGTTAATAGGTCTATTAGATGTCCTGGCTTGCCCCACCCTCCTGCTGATGGGGGACCAAGGAAGGCAGGAAAGGAAAGGCTTGGGCCATTATGTCCCCTCCCAAAGTGATTAACAGGTACTAGCAGGTAAACACCTTGTCAGTGTACTTGTTAGTGTCTTGCCCAAATAAGGGTAAGCAAGCCTTGGGTTCACCTAATATGGTCAGTTTTGCAAATGCCATTCGGATTGGTGAATCTCTGTGGCCAAAGCTGTCATTACACTAAGGAAAATAATATAAATTGAGCTAAGTTGCAAGCAGTTGGGCTGCTTTGTGCTGCCTCTGCCTCACTCCGTGCTGCTCTGTATTGTCTCAGCTTGGACAATGTAGTCTGCTCTGCCTCCTGCTTCAGACCAGCTTAGCCCTGATGTTTCGGACTTGAATGACCTGGAAACTTAAGTGTCTCCATCCTCTTTGTAGTCAACAAGTAAGTACTGAAGGTCCCTCCTGAAACTTCCAGAGTCTGGAAAGGCCTAACTCCTTCAGTCTTTTCTCACATGGCAAGTTCTCCCAGGGCTTTGATCATCTTTGTAGCCCTCCTTTGGACCCTGTCTAGTTCATCTACATCTCTTGTTGAAGTCTGGGGACCAGAACTGGACATAGTACTCAAAGAGCAGCCTGACAAGCACTGAGTAAAGTGGTATGATGATATTTTAATCTCTGTGTCTGAGCAGATACAGCTCAGGATCAGTTTGCCTGGGTTGCTGCAGTGGTGCACTGCTGACTTGTGTTCAGCTTGCCCACCAAGACACTGAGGTCCATCTCAGCAAGGCTGATCCTCAGACACAGCCTATGCTGGACTCCCTGCTTACATCATCCCAGATGAAGGACTTTGGTGCTTGTCTTTGTTAAAACTTACAGGCCTATTCAGGCCTCTGTGAAAGATGGCTCTCATTTCTGATGTGTCCACCTCACTACCTGTTCTAGTGTTGTCAGCAAATCTGGTGAGGGTATTTTTAGTGTCATTATCCAGATCATTTCTGAAAATGTTGAACAGTGTGGGGGCCAATACTGATTCCTGGGGAACCTCGCTTAATGCCAGGTTGCCAGCTTGAGTAAAAACCATTGTTCACCACTCTTGGGAATGTGGTCTGTGAGCCAATTTCCTGCCTGTGTCACAGGCCACAGATGCAGTCTGTATCTTGCCAATTTATCCGGGAGAAGGTGTGGGAAATGGTGCTGAATATTTTGTTGAAGTGCAGATAAATGACTTCCACTGCTCTCTCCATGCCAACAGAAAGTATCCTGTTGTAGAAGGTGATCAGGTTATCCTGGCATTATTTGCCTTTGGTAAATCTGTGCTGATTTGTTTGGTTTGTAATAGTTTCCTGGAGTTGCTCCACCACATCCCCAGGGCCCAAATAAAGGCTAATGGGTCTGTAGTTTGTTGGGTCCTCTTTTGGGCCATGCTTGTAGATGGGCATGGGATTTGCTATCTTCAGTCCTCAGAGTTGTCTCCTGATACCCACGATTTCCCCAAAATACCATTTGGAAAGATTATTGCAAGTGGCTTTGCAACTGTGTCAGATTTGCTTCAGGACCATCTACTTGCAAGCTTGTTAATGTTCAAGCACCACTTCCTTCAAGCTCAAGATTGGTGTATCCCCATGAGTAAGAAATCAAGCAGGGGAGACAAAAGACTTGCATGGATTTGCAAGGAAGTTCTGGAGAAACTCAAGCAGAAGAAAGAAATTCACAGTATGTGGAAAAACGGAACTGGCCACTTGGGAGCAACATAGGAACATTGCCAGAGTATATAGGGATGCTACAAGGAAATCCAAGACTGTTTTGGAAATAAATCTAACAAAGGATGTAAAAAATAAGAAGAAGCACTTCTTCAAAGATGTCACCAAGAAGAGTATGTGCCTGCTGCTGATTGAGGTGGATGTCCCAGAGGCAGAGGATACAGTGAAGGTGAAGTTATCTAATGGTGCCTTTGCTTCAGTCCTTACTGCTAAGGCTAGTCCTCAGTTCCTGGAGGTAAAGGGGAAAAGTCTGGAGGAAGGAAGAGACTCCCTTATTCAAGAAGTGGTGTCAAGGCAAGCTAGACACCCACGAGTCCATGAGCCCTGATGGGATGCACCCATGAGTGTTGAAGGAGCTGGCAGAGGTTATTGCTAAGCCACTCACCACCGCTTTTGAAAGGTCACGGAGAACAGAAGCAGTGCCTGAGGGCTGGAGGAAAGTCAACGTCACTCCAGTCTTCAAAAATGGCAAGAAAGAAGATGCAGGAAAACTATAGACCTCTGTCCCTGGAAGGTGCTGGAACGCCTCATTTTGGAAGTAATCTTTAAGCATGTGAAGGAAAACGATTACTCAGGAATAGTCATCTTGGATTCATGAAGGGGAAATCATGCGTGACCAATCTGATTTTCTTCTATGATGGTGTGACCAGTTGGGTACATGAGGAGAGAGCAGTGGCTGTTTTCTAGCTTGGCTTCAGCAAGGCTTTTGACATTGTCTTCCTTAACATCTTCAGATGAAAACATGGGTTAGGAAGCACAGCTTAGGGAGGTGGGTTGAGAACTGGCTGAACAATAGAGCTGAGAGGGCTGTGATCAGTGATGCAGGGTCTAGCTGGAGGCCTGTGTCTAGTGGTGTTCCTCAGGAGTCAGTACTGTTCTTGTTCAACAGTCTTGTTCAACATACTAATCAGCAGCCTGGATGAAGGCACAGAGTGTACTGTCAGCAAGTCCGCTGATGATACAAAACTGGAAAGAGTGGTTCACACACCAGAAGGCTGTGCTGCCATCCAGCATGACCTGGGCAGGCTGGACAGCTGGGCAGAGGTAAACCTCATGAACTTCATGAAGTTCAACAAGGGAAAGTGTGGAGTTCTGTACCTGGGGAGGTGTAACTCCATGTACCCTTACAGGTTAGGAGTTGACCTGCTGTAAAACAGCTCTAGGGAGGACTTAGGACCACTGGTAGACAAGAAGTTCACCATGAGCCAGCAACGTGGCCTTGTGGCTGAGAAGGCCAAAGGTGTTCTGGTGTACATTAAGAAGACTGTGTCCAGCAGGTCATGGGAAGTTCTTCCCCTCTACTCTGCTGTGGTGAGGGTGAGGTGCATCTAGAGAATTGTGACCAGTTCTGGGCTCCCCAGTTCAAGAGAGAATGGGAACTACTGGAGACAGTGCAATGGAGGGCCACAAGGGACTGATTAAGGGACTGGAGCATTTCTCCTACAAGGAGAGGCTGAGAAACTTTGGGTTCTTTAGCCTAGGAAAGAGAAGACTGAGAGGGAATCTTTCTAATGCTTATAAATATCTAAAGGGTGGAGGTCATGAGGAAAATTCTGGGCTCTTTTCAGTGGTGCCCAGTGATAAAGCAAGGAGCAATGTATGCAAACTAGAACACAGGGAGTTTGGTTGAACTTAAAGAAAACAAACTTTACTTTGAGGGTGCCAGAGCACTGGAACAGCTGCCCAGAGAGTTGTGGAGACTCCATACCTGGAGAATGAAAAAAATCTGCCTGGATGTGTTCCTGTGCAACCTGCTATATATACCTGTGTTTGCAGGGGGACTGGACTAGACGATCTCCACAGGTCCCTGCAATGAACCTTCAAAAACAAGCAAAGTTTAACATACCTCCCTCCTATATTGAAATTTTCAAAACCAGTAAAAGGGGTAGATGCACAGAACTTCTCAAGTGGTACTGGAGTTGTGTGCCCACTATCTTTGTCTGTGGAATGTGAGCTGTAGATACCAAAAGAATTCTTAAAGCATAGGTGATATGAAGACAACCTAAGATGAAGACTTGAGATTATCTTGCAGCAGTCAGATAAGCTTCTCATTAGGAATGAAAATAGCAAATAAAAGACAACATTTGTAATTGTACTTCAGCCACCACAACTGAACAAGCTTTCAGAGCAGAGAGGGAAGCTGTTAGTGTACTTTATATTGAGTTCCACCACATTGACTTCAAAGTCATTGATGTAAACGCAGAACCATCTCATTTAAGTTACACCTTACCCTGAAAGGTTGGACTAGATGATCCTTGAGGTAGATTCTATGAATCTAAAAATGAATCCATTTTTTCCTCTCTGAGAAATCTTAATGTCTACATTGTGGAATATTGAACATGAAGAAGAAAGATTTTCTTTTTCCCCCTCTTATGGGAAAAAAAAAAAAGGAAAAAACCCCATATAACTAAAGAAAAATTGACAGCATTTTGGCATACTTAATTTACTATGTTCAGTCTTGGGCCCCTCACTACAATGACACTGATGTGTTAGAGAGTGTCCAGAAAAGAGCATTGAGGCTGGTGAACGTGTGCCAGTTTGAGGCTAACTGGAATATTTCAATGAGAGAAATTAGATCATTGGCTGTGAAAACAAAGTAATAGTGATGACTGTATCACCCTTTGGTTTTGCTGAGAGATATAAATAGTCATAACAAAGTCTCTCACTTTGGTCTGTGTGCCTGGCTACATCATGCCTTAACTCCTCTGCCTGAAATCTCTGTAATTATTTCCTTCTAACCCCTTACTGGCTCGGGCATCTCACCTATGCTTATCTGTAAATTAATCTCATAAGTTTTGAAATAGGGTTTATTTGGTTATTTCTGAGGTAAAGAGGGGTGGGAAGAAGGAGGGGAGATGTTTGGTAACCACCCTGGGCAGTCTCACTGTTTGTGAGGGGTTTTGAATTTCTGTATTACTTCTAACTTGTATATAATTGTAAATATTGTGTACATATGCTTGTAAATATGTGCTGTGCTGTAAATATAGCCTCATTTTAACTTCCAGACATCTGAGTTAGCCTGATAATTCCAAGTGGAGGATAAGGGAAGGGAGGGAAACTCCCAAACCACCACAGAAGGGTCTTGAACACAAGTCTCAAACAACAGCAGCTGAAGGAGCTAGGGCTGTTCGGCCTGGAGAAGAGAAGGCTGAGAGAAGATCTCATTGCTTTCTACAAGGACCTGAAAGGAGGTTGTAGCAAGATGGGGATTTGCCTTTTTCCCCAGGTAATGTTTCCTCTGGTCCTAAGTTGCACCAGGGTAAGTTTAGATGGGATATTAGGAAAAATTTCTTCACTGAAACGGTCATCAGGCACTGGGAAAGACTGCCTAGGGAACTGGTGATGTCACCATTCCTGGACGTGTTTAAATGATGTTTGGATGAGGTGCTCAGGGACATTGTCTAACAGTTGTGCACAGGGAGATACTATGTTATGGTTGGACTCAGTGATCTTAAGGTCTTTCACATCCAGCTGATTCTAAGATTTCATGATTATTAACATAATAGTTAATAGGCACATAAACCTTTTTAAGGATTTTCTTTAGCATAGTACTTAAGCATTTGTCTCATATACGAAATATCTTAATGAACCCCTGGATCATGAAATTAAACATGGATTTTGGTCACTTATTGTGCTGGAGTCAAAGAAATTGGAAAAGAAAGAGCCCATTATAAACAGTTCAACAACTTACTAAGTAGACATCCAAAACTGAAGCATTATCATTTTCCATTTCCAGTGTGCTCTGTTCTGAAGTCAAGTAGATGGCACTGTCTTCTAAAGTGAATGTTGAACTTGAGGGTAACCCTTTACTGCAAAGAGTCAACCAGAAATACAAGTTATGGACAGATCAGTTTTAAAACACATTTTTGTCTTCAATGTAAAGCTGAAAGTTTTAAAACACATTTTTGTCTTCAATATAAAATCTTCAAATACTTGAAAACAGGGAAATATAGATGTGTTGGCAATGGCTAGATAATGAGCAGCTCATATTTGTCTGACGTGCACAAACTACAGTTACTATTTTTTAATTAACTAAAACTTTATCAGGAAGAAATACTGTTCTTGAGCTCTAATTTTTATTTAAAGAATGAAACTGTGCCACAGTAAATGTGGAAAGTTTTCATTAATTTTAAAATGTTACTGCACACTACACATGGTGTAAATTTTGGCACCATTACTTTATTCAAAATAGGGGAAAATTTTGATAAATAGGCACAGTAGCATTGGACTTTCTCATACAGATATGGGATCACTTGCAGCCAACAGTTCAGAACAGAAGGTAAGAGAAGAGTATACTGCAATTAGTACAGCTATGTAAGGAAGTGGTATTTACAGAGCAGTTGCACTGTATTATTTCTTTCTTTCTTTCTTTCTTTCTTTCTTTCTTTCTTTCTTTCTTTCTTTCTTTCTTTCTTTCTTTCTTTCTTTCTTTCTTTCATTCATTCATTCATTCATTCATTCATTCATTCATCTTCCCCCTCTGCTATTCAGAAAAATCCTGAAACTGCAGGTGCATCCACACAGGAATCTTATTTTGTGTTACTAATGCACATGGAACCACAAAGCCAAAATTCAAAGGTGTTTTAATGCAGTTAGGTTCCAGTTATCTCCTGTCCTTGCTACCTGTCAGAAACAGACTTGAAGACTCAACTGCTAGTTCTGCAGAGCAAATTTTAATAATTCCTATCTATCCACACACAAAGTCAAAAGCAAACAATTCTGCATTATAACTGGGTATGAAAACATAGGTACAGCCAGAAGTTACTTGTAACACCAGATGTTACTTGTTTCCCCCTCCCTTTGCAGTATTTTTAATTTGTTTTATATAGGCTGTAATTTCAGAAAGGGCAAAGCTAGCATGCAAAATAAAAAACCAAATTCAAATGTTCAACAAAATAATGAAACAGCAGTCACCTTCATTAGTACTAAGTGCACAGCATAACATTTGCCACATTACAATCTTCCTTTTAGGCATTTTTGCAAGGCTCCCACTGACTTCAGTAGTATTCTTCTCACACCTGTTGTATCCTGTTGTGCGACATTTCAGTCACACCTTTTTAGTAACACATGCTTTGTTTTACCGAAGGGGGAAGAGCAGACACGAAGGCAAAAAATGAACAGCTGCCACAGGTTGAACTGTTTTATCATCTCCCACAAAATAAGCTCTGGCATGAAAGATACCTTGGCAAAAAGAGCAGTGGGAGGAGTCACTTTTGGCTGCAAAGTTTGGTCTGCTGTTGCATGGTTCAGGTCTCTGAATGTGCATAGGACCATATGGGAAAGGCACGTGATACGAGATATATGTGCAGCCAGGTGCTACTACTGCTATAAAAATATACAAATCCAGTGGTCAACTATTCTTTCCTAAAGACAGTGCTTTGCATTGCTAACTGTAAAGGAAATCAGGCAGGCTGTGGTGTATACCTGGGTTTTGTTCCTGAATCAGGTTAGGTTTCAAGGAAAGCACATTGTAATAGTTATTTCTTTCACATGCATATCAGGTCACTTCTCTGACAGCATTCCTGCTGCTATTTTTAACTCCTTCCACTTTCAGAAAACCTTTGGAACCTGTCTACTAGACAAGGTGAGGACTCTGCAATTCAGTGGCATCTTACTTTAAATCTTTCATATATCAGAAGACTAAGACATAGTCCTCCCATTATTTCACTTTCCTTCCTCTCTACTCAACTTTTCCATTAGAAGGCTGTATTGATTGTGGGCTATTGAAGAGGCTGAAATTATAAATTATGTAGCTTTTATAATTTCCAAAAGCCCCACCCACAATCTGTGTGTAGATTAGTTTAAGTTTGGGTTCTAATTCGGTCGGGAAAAGTCTTCACAATGATGCCTTTTCTTGTAATTCAGGAAAAATCAGAAAAATGGAAAGGTTTGGGCATGAAACTTGCCCTACTTACAGGTGGGAGACTGCCTCAAAGTCCGTGCGAGGTTCGTGTCTCCAGGTCCGTGTTCAGGTCCCAGTGCAGGTCCCAGTGAAGGTCTAAGCAAGTCCTTGCAAGCCCAAGCAAGTCCTTGCAAGTCCAAGCAAGTCCAAGCAAGTCCAAGCAAGTCCTGCTGCAATCTGTCCAGCTGCCATATATATACTGAGGTGATCTGTTGCCTCCCTGTTCAAGCCCATGGAGGGTGGGAGAAGGCACTTCACACCTATTGTACTAAGCCTCCGGTGACAGAGGTGGGGAGGGAGGAAGACCGTTTCCTGCCCCATTCACACCTCTGGTGGGGCAATGGACTGGATGTGCCCTGCCACAGTTCACACCTCATTCAAACCTCCGGTGGGGCAGTGCCCTGCTCTGCCACAAAGGCACTGTGCTTTTGCTCTTATTTTGTTAAACTGTAATCTATTTTTTTTACAGCCTGCCATGGATTGCAAATGAAAGCAATACGACTTCAGCACTTGGTCTTGAGGTTATTAAATTTATTTTCCCCCCTCTGCTTGTTACAAAAATACACTTAGGGGCAAAATTAGGGTTCAAACAAAACCAGCAAGTTAAGAGAAGTCAGAGAAGCTGTTATAAAAGTAATATTTTTTTCTTAGTGCTGAACGCCCTGAAAAGGAAATTTAATATAACATATAAAATATATATTAAGGTATGAAAAGAGAAAGAAGAAAAGAGGGAGAAGAAAGCACTAGGACAAAATAATCTTTTACACAGAAAACCAGCAGTGACTAATGACCCTTGAATAAAATCTAGCATAAAAGAAGAAAATGAAATTACATGGATGCCAGTTCACTTTTTTTCCTTACAATCAGTGACATACAATTTATTTACAGATAGTAATCTCATTGCTGCCTTGACTTTTACACTCAACAATTAGAGAAAAATTCTACAAGTAATGAAGACTCATCTCCTTGTTAAAAGGAGAATTGGTTTATATACCTTAATTTCAAGAGACTTTTCTCTGGAAGAACAAAAACTGTCCTGTCTGGGAAGCTAATCTGTGGAGTATATAAAGGAGAAAGTGGAAACTGCAAATCACTGCCATCTTAATTTGCACCTGGAGTCCATGCTGGTGTCAGCATGAAAAGAACTGCTTTTGCCAGGAGGTGAACTCTGCTGCAACTGCAGTATAGTGCTTACATGTAATAATGTATTAACACTTTCCTAATTACAGTTGCTTAGTTAGAAATAAGTTTTATGGCAGAATATGACAACCATGTTGTTTGTTGCACTTTCCTTGCAATGACAGCATGAAGAACTTACATCCCACCTAGCTAAGTGATTGTGAAGTACATGAAGATATATGTATGAATGTTTTCCAAACTCTGTGTGTAAAGGGAAAAACATCCTTAGTGCTGCAGCAAGTCCTATTTTAAGAAGCACTGAATTCTTTTTCTGTATGCTGAAGTCACAGGGAAAACCAAACTTTTGTTTGTTTGTTTGGTTTGGTTTTCTTTCTGTGAGGGAAAAGAGTCATGATCTTCTAAGGGCTCAAATTACAAAAGAAAAAAAAAGTGCTGCAAACAGCATCAACAGCTGAATGGGATTTGCTCAAATTACTTTAGTAAGCACAGATGGAGACATTCCTACTGCAGTACATATGCAAAGATATCCACAAGAAAATCCACAGCAACATAAAGCACTGTTTTGAAAATACACCAGAAAAAAAGCTAAAACCCAAACAATCCAAATCCCAGGAAGAGTTTAAAGACGTTGCCAGGTCTTGTAAGAAAAAAAATCACAGACAAATGCACATTTAGAACTTAGACTGGCCACTGCTATAATGGGGGAAAAAAAAATGTTTCTATAAATATATTAAAATGTTTCTATAAATATATTAATGGCAAAAGAAGGGGCAAGGACAACCTCCACTCTTTACTGGATGCGGAGGGGAATACAGTAACAAAAGATGAGGAAAAGGCAGAGGTTCTCAACACCTTCTTTGCCTCTATCTTCAACAGTGGGACAGATTGTCTTCAGGACAACTGGCATCCCAAACAGGCAGGTGGAGTCAAGGACCAGTATAGTACCCCTGACATCCAAGAGGAAAGCAGTAAGGGACCTGCTGAGGCACTTGGATCCTCAAAAGTCCATGGGTCGAGATCGGATCCATCCTAGGGTACTGAGGTAGCTGGCAGATGAGCTGGCCAAGCTGCTCTCTATCATCTGTCAACAGTCCTGGCTCTCTGGAGAGGTCCCTCAAGACTGGAAGCTGGACAATGTGGTGCCCACCCACAAGAAGGGCTGGAAGGGTGATCCAGGAAATTACAGACCTGTGAGCCTGACCTCAGTGCCAGGCAAGGTTATGGAACAGGTCATCTTGAGTGCAATCACACAGCACCTACAGGATGGCCAAGGGATCAGGCCCAGCCAGCATGGGTTTAGGAAGGGCAGGTCCTGCCTGACCAACCTCATTGCCTTTTATGCTCAGGTTACCTGCCTGGTGAATTCAGAGCAGGTTGTGGATGTAGCAAAGCCTTTGACATCATCTGCCACAAGTTCCTGGCAAAGCTGGCAGCTGATTGGCTTGGACAGATCCACTCTGAAATGGGTCAAGAACTGGCTGGAGGACTGGGCCCAGAGAGTGGTGGTGAATGGTGCCACATCCAGCTGGCAACCAGTCAGTAGTGGTGTGCCCCAGGGGTCAGTGCTGGGACCAATCCTGTTCAATATCTTTACTGATGACCTGGATGAGGGGATTGAGTCCATCATCAGTAAGTTTGCAGATGACAGCAAGTTAGAAGCAGGTGTAGATCTTTTGGAGGGTAGGAGGGCCCTTCAGAAGGACCCTGTCAGGCTGGATGGGTGGGCAGAGGCCAATGGGATGAGATTTAACAAGGCTAAGTGTAGGGTTCTGACACTTCGGCCACAACAACCCCAGGCAGTGCTACAGGCTGAGGACAGAGTGACTGGAGAGCAGCCAG
>VWZI01013872.1:113278-129579 GCA_013396835.1 Psilopogon haemacephalus | reverse complement strand
TATATATAAAAATCTCACATCTATACCTTAGTTATAACAACATATCAGAAGAATTAATCTCCTTATATTTATCTGCAGCACTTCGGCATTGCTTTAAAGAGAGGTGAAGTATCCCTTTACGTATCATGCGATTTTGTTTGGGTTTGTCACTGGAAGCCATGAGACCTTTCATGACTAAAATATATGTTGAAAAAAAGACTTTCTATTTAATCTTGAAACTCCATTTAAAAACATTTCCAGGAGCACATGTAAAGACATTAACTTCCTTTGCAACTGTAAAAGCAATATCAACTGTCATACTGCTCAGGACATTCAGACTTGTCATCTGTCATCTGAATTTATTTCATCAGTACTTATTAGCAAAACGTTACTCAGTGGGAAAAAACCCACCACTGTTACCACTTCTGCTATAAAAATAATTCTTGATATAATATGTAAGCATTAAATTTCCTAATATATTGTAAAATAAACCTCTTCAAAGACACAGACTTGGACTCAAAACTGGCCGTATATTCTAGTGGAAAACAGGCCTTTTAAGTGCTACTATATCTCTGTACCAAATATAGACCTACTTCAGGAGAAGTGGGAAAATCTTTGAACAGAAGCAACAGATTGTGAGTTGTGTTCTCCTACTAAATGAATACTTGACATTGCTTAAGACAGAACTACTTGACTGAGAAACAGCTTCACAGAACAGAAACCAGCTGTCTTCTGACAAACAAAAAGCCTACATTTGCTGAATAACATATGTCATGTTTATCCATGTTTTTCTTTTACTTCCCTTTTCTAGATAAAATTGCTTTTGTGATGAAAAACATGGCCTTTTCCCTCTCTCTAATACTCCTTCATTTACTACTTTTACCATTTCAAACTGCCAAAGTAACACCTCGAGTTTCCTCTAACTCTTCTGAGGAATGAGGAATATCTCGGTGAAAAAGAACAGCTAGCAGTCTGGAAAAACACTCATAGTAAGACTTACGTTTATGACTGCTGCTCAGTATCTTCTTTGAGCTTTAATTCCTAGTCCCTAAATGCTGCTCTGCATTATCTAGCAATTCGTTATGCTAGTTCTAATTTTTAACAAGCCAGGTCTACATAAACCCTCCTCAAATGAGACTGTCTAAGAAGCCAGCTGTGGCTCAGCAAATCTCCTATGTCTTCATCACACTGGCAGCAGTTCCTTGATGCCTGCCACAAGCTCTCTCAAGGAGAGATGGCACCTTGCTCCCTTCTCAAAATACGTAATTTCGCCTTTCCTTAGAGAATAGTTACATTCATGATTGAGAGAAGCAGGAGGTAATTCCAAAATCACCAGAAGTTAAAAATATGGAATGTGCCTTAAGGTATCCAAAAGTATTATTGCTGTCTTTTTAATGAGGCAAATAATGACATCTCACTTTTATGGCCACATACTACTCATCAGTATTAATCGGAATCAAGGAGCTGTTTAGGTACTGTATTATTATTATGCAAGCAGGATCATCTCCCTTTATTACCCTATTTATAAAAAGTAAAGAATATTTGAAATGTTTTATCTGCAGTAAATCTCAACTCCTTAACCAGACCACTCCACAGTTCTCCTTTGCTGACTGATGCTAATATAAAATAGCTCTGCAGCTTTATTTGATGCTTAAATAAAATACACGCACACACTCTTCTATAATGTTTTTTGTAGCAAAGATAAAATGTGGTAAAAGGTCATGAAATGTTTTTATAGAAAAAAGAGTAGATTTATTTCATGTTAAAGAAAATGGAAGCTGTTAATAACACTTTGATCAAGTAATTCTGCAAGTCACTTTACATATGAAAATGCAGCTGGTCAGATTTTAATAGGAGGTAAAATTATACTGCCTCAAGATTGCTTTAAAACAATGTGATCTTTTAGACAACATGCAGTTTAAAATAAAGAACAGTGTCTAGGAACTTGAGTAAGCTTATTAAATTTATATACACACTGTATAGTCCAGTGTGTCGAATAATCCCAGATAAAATTGAAGATACTTGTGTTCACCCTTCTTGAAAAACACAGAGAAGACAATGGCTGCTCCGCAGTACCATGCACAGCAAAGATATCTGCAAGCAGATGAGACGACATAATGCAGCACACTTCAGATGTATAAGGAAGAATACAGATACACAGAGGGGATTTCCCAGTGAGATTTATGGGCGTAAACATGCTATGCAACAGTAATGGGCTAATCACATCCAAGCTTGCTGTCAGGAACATCTACACATCTTTTCTTGAGACTTTCCTGGTTTTATCCTTCCCGAGTTAAAATATAATCAGGCTATAATCACACCCATGTGTGAAGCTTCATAGAAATTCACTTTAATGAGTAGTCACTTGGAAAGAACTTGAAGCAGACCATTTCCGAATAAAGACCAGCTTGAAACTAGGTCACTTTTCCTAGCACATCACAGTTTTCTGCTGCTGTTTTAGGCTACAGCCATGTTACAAGTATTACCTACCTAGTTTAGTTTATGGTACCAACTGAAGCCTGAACAAGTTTTTAATATCTAGTTTAGTTTTGGGATATGGAAAAAAATTCAAAGTATGCTGTGATATTTTTGCATATTTATGCTTTCTCGTTTGTGATCAAAATCATAATATGTATAATTGTGGTGGTTCAGCAGTTACATGCCCCCCCCACTTTGCAATAACCCAGGCTAGGACTCAGTCAGTGGGAATTTTAAAAATGAAGCTTTATATTTACAGCTTTGCACAATATACAAGCAGATATTTACAATATTTAATAGATATTTACAGATAAATACAGTAAAAGGTAACACAGAAACACCACACCCCTCCCAGAGATCAAAGTCCCTAAGAGGGGGATTTAACCACCCTACCACCATCCTAATCTTATCTCACCATCTGTTTCATGCAGCAGATAAGCGAAGGTAGATCGGCCAGGGGGGTTAGCAGCAGGAAAGAAGTTAGCAAAATTATTCAAATCCAGCTATGAAAGCAGGAGAGAGAGAGAGAGAGAGAGAGAGAGAGAGAGAGAGAGAGAGCCATGCAGCAGCAGCAGCAGCCATGACCCAAAGTGGTCTTACTTATCTATGTTTGGGTTACAACTCTGAAACAATTTTTTTTTTCTTTCTCAGTAAAGCTATGAGTGAAGTAGCATCATCAGTGTTTTCCTTTCTCAGCCTATAGTCTAATTTCTCATTCAAATCCTCCACTTAGTTCAAACCAGCACAATAGTAAACCAAAATACATAGCAAATCGTATGGGCTTGTGGCACCTTTCCTCCACTGGCGAGGTTCAAGACTGAGCTAGTGAGACACCTGCTCCTCCTGCTTTTTCTTTTGCAGAGTCCCCTTCCATTGCACACATCATCAGATTTGTAACAAAAAAGGTGAGGAGTCCTCTACCACGTATACAGCCCTTACCTGCTAGAATAGAGCACAGATTGATTGTGTTGATAATGTTCATCTACATTCAAAGAAGAAGAAGAAATTGTGGTTGCCAAGGAAGCTGCTTCAAACAGAGAAGGAGTGCTTGGGACTAGATCCGGACAGTGGCGTGAACTTAGTACTGCACACACAAAAATAAAAATCAATGTTAACTTTCTCAAATGCTCACATAGTCCTCTCAACAGCTTCTTGAAGCTTCTTAATATATTAGTATTGATGAGACTGTGGTACTTGCATGCCCATACCCACACTCTTATGCATTTCAGGGTGAGTTTCAGCTTCCAGCCAGTACATTCAGCAGAATGCAAAGCAATCCCAAGATCAAATATTCAATACTGTTACAGATATCTGATTAATTCTTCTAACTACTGGGACTGATTGCACATTATCAGGATTACATGGCAGGTTCTCCTTTGAACCTGGCAGTAGATGGCCTCTGAAAGAGGCAAGGTCTGTATTTCTTAAAAAATACTGTAGGTATGATGAACTGAGCTTCAGACCACTTCATGTGACATGTTTCTTTAAAACTCTTCGTGAAAATAGCACTAGCTCTGTCCTTAGAGTCATAGAATCATTTTGATTGGAAAAGACCTTTAAGATAAACAAGTTCAATCATTATGTAACTACCAAGTTTGGCACTAAATCATGTCATTTGCCACCATTATCTGTGTGTCTTCTCATCATCTCCAGGGTTGAGGATTCAACCAGCTCCCTTAGGAGCCTATCCCAATGTTTGATAACCCTTTTAGTGAAAAAACTTTCTTCTAATATCCAAGCTAAACTTCCCCTTATGCAACCTGAGGCCATTTCCTCTTGTCCTATCACTTGATTCTAGGGAGAACTGACCAACACCCACCTCATTACAACCTCCTTTCAGGTAGTTTTAGAGTGGTAAGATTTCTCCTCAGCCTCCTCTTCTCCAGACTCAACAACCCCAGTTCCCTCAGCTGCTCCTCACTTCATTGCCTTTCTCTGGACCCACTCCAGGACCCTAATGTCTTTCTTACAGTAAGAGCCCCAAAATAAATACAGTACTCAAGGTGTGGCCTCACCAGTGCTAAGTACAGGGGCACAATCACTTCCTTCTTCCTGTTGGGCACACCATTCTTGACACAGGTCACACTCCTGACTCATGTTCAGCTGGCTGTCAGTCAATAGCCCCAGGTATTGATCTCCTGTGTAGCTTTCCAGCTTCTCTGCTGCCAGCTTGTGGAGTTGCCTGGGGTTGTTGTCACCCAAGTGCAGGACCTGGCACTTGGGTCTTATTGAATCCCATACATTTGGCCTCGGCCCATCAATCCAGCCTATCCAGATCAAGCAGATCAACACTCCCTCCCAGCCCAGTGTAATCTGCAAACTTAGAGGATGCACTAAATCCCCTCATGCAGATAATTGATAAAGACACAAATCCACTACCTGGGCTGGATAATTTTTTTTTTTTTTTTAGGATCTCTTGAAATCTGAAAGATCACCATCTACTATAATCTTGACTCTGACTTCCTATTGGTCCTGAAGGGCTGTTATACCAAATATGACTCTCTCCATGATAATGGAATCACAGGATTGATTCCAACCTCCACAGAGGTTGGAAAAGACCTCTAGGATCAGTGAGTCCAACCTGCCATCTAAACCTTCTAATTAACTAAACCATAGCACTAAGTGCCTCATCCAACCTCCTTTTAAACACCTCCAAAGATGACGACTCCACTACCTCCCCAGGCAGCCCATTCCAATGGCCAGTCACTCTTTCCATGTAGAACTTCTTCCTAACATCCAGCCAAAACCTGCCCTGGCAGTTTGAGACCATGTCCTCTTGTTCTATCACTGGCTGTCTGGCAGAAGAGACCAGCCCCCACCTGGCTACAACCTCCTTTCAGACAACTGTAGAGAGCACTAAGGTATCCCCTGAACCTCCTCTTCTCCAGGTTGAACAACCCCAGCTCCCTCAGCTGCTCCTTACAGGGCTTCTGCTTCAGCCCCCTCACCAGCCTTGTTGCCCTTCTCTGGATATGTTCCAGAACCTTAACATATCTCTTAAATTGAGGGGCCCAGGACTGGACACAGTACCCAAGGTGTGGCCTAACCAATGCCAAGTACAGGCACAGAATGACCTTCCTTGTCCTGCTGGCCACACTGTTCCTGATACAGGTCAGGATGCCATTGGCCTTCTTGGCCACCTGGGCACACTGCTGGCTCATGTTCATTTGCCTGTCAACCAGTATCCCCAGGTCTCTCTCTGCCTGGCTGCTCTCCAGCCACTCTGCCCCCAGCCTGTAGCACTGCCTGGGGTTGTTGTGGCCGAAGTGAAGAACCTTGCACTTGGACTTGTTAAAACTCATGGCACTGGACTGTGCCCATATATCCAGCCTGTCCAGGTCCCTCTGCAGAGCCCTCCTGCCCTCTAACAGATTGACACATGCTCCCAACTTGTGCTGTCTGCAAACTACTAATGGTGGACTCAGTCCCCTCATCCAGATCATCAATGAAGATGTTAAACAGGATTGGGCCCAGCACTGACCCCTGGGGCACACCACTAGTGACCGGCCACCAACTAGATGTGGCACCATTCACCACCACTCTCTGGGCCCAGCCATCCAGCCAGTATAACAACCTGAGTCTGAAGCTTTGAAAAGTCATCCAGAAGATAAGTGATCTGGTTAGAGTGCTTCGAGAGGTTATACTAAATTCCTTTAAAAATACTGTTTTGGAAGTTGATTTGAAAGACACTACCTTCTTCATCAAGGCTGGTGTAGCTTTGTCCTTCAGCAAGAATGCCACACTTTTCATTCTTCCAGTCTTGGCTGACTGTGCACACTATTTCTTGTGATGCTGCCTTTAGGGCTGTGATGGAATTGCACCGTTTCTTTGAAGGTGAAGGCTTTAAAGCTGCATTACCAAATGAACACAGGTGTTGAATAAAATCATTTTATGTCTCTGCACATCTTTATCAGTATATAGAAAAGAAAGCAATTTATAAAGCTAGAGTTTCTGAACATAGGAGAAGAATGAATCCAGATACAAATATGGTATCAAGATTAGAGTCAAAGGCATTATTTCATCCACAGGTGAAGTACTTTTGTCTTCTTGTGGGGTAACTTGCTGTTCGTAGGATAAAAGAAATCAAAGTAGTTAAACAACTTTTATATTACTAAGGTACAAATCTCCTGTGGAATATGAACCCCTCTAGCCAGAGACAGAATTATACAGAAAAATTTAAAAAAAAAAAAAAATTTTTTAAAAGTGAGAAAACTGAAAAGATATTTTGGAGTATTGCAAGAGGTTATGATAATTTTCTTGAGCTGTGAACTATAATGATGGATGTGCTACTGCAGAATTTCCACTTCAGGGGTGTGTCAAATATTTTCTTCGGGTAAAATAAACACTTCCAATATGTGGATAGTTTGTACACTGAAGTGTGAGCACACCTTTCATAAAACTTACAAGTTCCTGCCTACTTACAATGGCATTTTGAGTGAAACTCCATTGCCATTACTATTGAACAACAATCCTCATAATTTGTAGTTCTTTTCCAGAAGGATGCTGCCCATTTCCTTTACTGCTTTCCAGCTGCCAGCTGTGACCTCCACACACTGGCTGCAAAGTCACATCAGAGGCACTGCAATGGTTCGCATTGCATTCTACTATAAAATTAATCATTAAGATAATCTAAGTTACTTGGATAAAGACTAAAGAAGAGAATCAGAGGCACAGCTCCAGGATACTGATGAAATATAACAGAGTACATAGCTGCTAAAATAGCTTCTGCCCAAGGTTGAATCTGCTTATTGTGTGTTTGTTCTTAATGGAGGCTTGTTCTGAGCAGTAGGAGAAAACCAGAAAATCTTAAATAGTTTAAATGGAAACGCCTAACCCGAAGTTTAGAAACAATGTTCCTGAGGGCAGGAACATTCCTGATTCTTTACAGAAGAATGATAATGCATTAGAAACATTAATCTGTTTAAAGGAAGCATAATAGTCTTATATGCAGAGCGTATCTGTAAAAGTGGGGTATTAGGACAGGTTAATAGCATGAAAAAATGAGACAGACGAGATTAGTGAGAAAATTAGGCATAATGTCCTTAATTGTATGTTGTACCTTTTAGCTGTGTCTTGTAGTGACATAAATTTGGCAGTCAGAATTAGAAAGAACTAAAAAAAATAACTCAAATATTCAGGAAACACATATATCTGTATGAGATATTTATTTTGTCCAACAGACATAAATACCAACTTCCCTACTCCCTGATCTATCAGTGCAAAGGAGTTCATTGTTTCAGACAACAGAGCTCCCACCAGTTTTCTAGCAAAATTATTTTAAGGTTTAAGAGATGCAAGGATGCTCCTTCCTTCTTCCAGTTGAATTTTGCTTTCTATTTTGTCATATTATGTAAGATTCTTTTATTTTTATATTAACCATTCTTTTCAGAAGGATTTAACACCTTAAGTTGTTAATTCTTTCTAGTATTTTGCTCTACTTCTGTCCAACACAGACTTTTTTTGCCACTCGAGATAACTAATGACAGTGCTAAGACACTGAATTTCTACTAGTTTGATACGATGCCATGTGCTCAATAGTCTTTCTGTAGTATCAGAGTCCAGTATCCATTCCATGTTTTGACATTCAACTCCAAACCACACAGTTTCAGAAGTATGATTATCAAGCTGCTAGCTGGGATCGATTTTAGAGTGTCAAGTTCCTCTATCAATGACAGCACTTACACAAATTAAAAAAATAAATTGCCAGTAGAGCAGTAAGTTCATACGGATGCATACTATTTAAGACAGATGATCTGTATGTCTTACAATAATGTTTTATATCACTTGCCATAATTGTTAAAAGAAGCCTCATTGTACTGTGTACTGGATTTCTATGGCAAGGCTTTCTTTGGTGGTGGGAGAGGCTGTAGCACTGGCTTCTGTGAGAAGCTGCTGGGAACCTATTTTATCTTCAGATGCCCTTCATGTGGCAAAAAAAAAACCCCAAAACATAGCAAATAGTTTTCTGTAAGTAATCTCATTAGCTTCAGTGATGATACTGAGCTTCTGATAATATAAATGTTATGTGATGATGAAGAAAAGATTCTTTTGTTCCAGGGCAAAAACATTATAAAATAAAAAGATTATTTTATTCCAGAACAAGAACATTATAAAATAATGTTTATTAAAATATCCCAAAGAGTAAAAGGCATAACCTTCTTACCTTGAACTTTCTTGAAAACCCTTGTACTCATAAACTTTAAAAATCTGTCTGCATAAAAACTTGGTCGGTGAACTGAAACAGTATCCTACAAGATTCAAAAAGTTCTCAGTCACTGTTTGCTGAAGTAAATCAAAGTAAATTGTCAAAAAAGAAGCTGGACACCTCAGGTAAATTTCATCATACATTTCAGGCACACTTAAAACAAGTTAATTTTAACAAGTGTTTCCTTTTAAAAGGAAAAGTTCCTTCAGAACTTTTCTTTAGGTATTACATTTATGAAATTATGAGTTATGAATTATACAGCCACATTCTGTAAGATCTTCCTAGCACTTGAAAAATATTTTTTCACATTATCCACATATTTCAGTTACAGAAATATTTCCTGCTAAGTCTCCATTATCTTTTGCATGTTGAAAGGAAAAACAGCTCATTTTAATTGCTTTTTGAAGAATTAGTAACTAAAATCAGAGAACGTGTTGGAAATTTACCTAGAAGATGTCATGGTGATGGTAGAATATGAATATACTGGAGCTAGCTCTTTTGTGACCAAAGTAAGTCAAAGCTGCATTAGTTAAAATATGAACAGTTTGAGAAAAATATGTAATATCTACTTACCCCATCATAAACAAGAGCTTTCCATGAATGTTCCAGCTTCTTCATTAGCCTAAGCATATGAAAACAAATCAGAATTGTTTTTTAAAAACTCCTACATTTTCAAGTGATTTCAGAATAGCTTACTCAATAAAATCATGAAATTCAGCTTACCTATAAGACTGAAGAATATCAATAATACCCATAAATAGAAGCAGCTTTTCTCCTTTATGGCTCTTTGCTGGAATACCTCCCATGCTGAGAGAAGCAACAGAAATGTAGTTAAAATATCTTTTAAACACCTCTGATCATCAGTTAATAGGTTAACTGTATCTATCTGCAAACCTAAAGGAAGAGGTAAAACATTACCATGAGGGTAGTGGAACACCGGAACAAACTGCTGGGGGGAGGTGGCAGGGGCTCTGGGCAACCTGATCTAGTTGAGGATGTGCCTGTTTACTCCAGAGGGAGTTGGGCTAGATGACCTTTGGAGGTCCCTTCCAACCCAGCCCATTCTGTGATTCTGTGATTAAGGCTATTGCAATGTAGTCAAATGTGGGTCACTTACCATACAGTTGATTTTAGACAGCAAAATTAAAATATCTGAGATCTGGTGGTAAATGTTGATTATAAAGAAACAACATTTTAGGATAACTTTTATCTAGAAATACAAATATTTAGATGATCTGAAAACTGGAAAAGTATAAGGAAAATAAACAATTTCGCCTAGCTGAAGGAAAATTTGTCGCTTTATTGATCACATGTAACAAAACAGTAGAGAACTGTCTGAAAAGGTTTTTAAGTATATTTTTCACACAAAAAAAAAAGTATGTGCTTTTTCAAAATTTCTTTGTGACAAAGAATCAAGCTGAGAAACCTGACCACCTGGATCTCCACTTAGTTCTGAGTATTTCTCAGGCATGACCTTAATGAACAAGGTATTCAACCTACGACCCTCTCTTCCTACTCCACCACTTCAAAAAGAGAGTCCATTGTTTTTAGAACCAAAAACTAAAATCCAGTTTTCAGTTTGTCAGAATCTGTTGACACTGATGGACCCGCTACAAAACCAGAAGAAAAACAGAATGAAGATACAACACATGTAATACCTCCAATTTTTTTAAGTTTAAGAAACAATTAGCGCACACCTGAAATAGCTACCAAAAGCATAGTTAAGTGTATATTCTCTATTCTGCACAGTACTACCTTCCCTTAACAAAATGAAGCTACTATTTACTACCATTTATATCTATTTTTGCTCTTGAGTGTGTGTGGGTATTATTCTAGGAACAACATAACCCAAGTAAGAATAAGAGGTGTTTAAATTGAGGTAAACCTCTGTTGCCATAAATTCCATCTCAACTGGTAAGACATTCAGAGTGTTGTTTTACAAAACTATACCCTGACAGCTTTCCCTCAAATTTTAGTCCAGTACAAGCATCAGTTACTGCTATTGGGTATCCATTCTCATCCTCATGCTTTTATGGCCTTATAATAACCCACAGCAGAAGGCTGACCTAGGGGTCTTTTTTTAAGACTGATGATTACTTCCATCCACCTGAGTGAGATCTGGCACATTACCAGCTATGTCAGTATAAGAGAGGAAAAGGGTCTAAGGAAGCATTCACTGTAGCAGGCTTTCAGCAGCAGCACTACTTCAAGTGATGTAGGAGCCCAGGATGGGTTTGCATACACAGTAAACCCAAGGACATTCTTGGATCATCTATGTAACAAGTTTTGGCTACCAGTTAAAAATCAAACCCCAAACCCAACACCCTCAGAACTACAAGTGCAACACATCTGCCAGCATACAAGAGCATTCACTATTTTCTGTGTGAATGTGGTTAACTTCTGTAAAACCTGAGTGAAGTTGACCCTTGTCTAATTTATAGTCTAGAGCTCTGAACACCTGGAAGCTCTCTATAAATGCTAATATCATATTTCTCACATTTGTTTGCAAGTTAAGCACATGCTTCTGTACAATTAGTTGTATTTACTTAGACAGTTCCCTTGAGAAGTAGGAGAAGAGCAAATCCCTAATTTGAAATTAAACTCTCACCATAATGAAGGACTGATTATATAAAATAATGATGGCTATAATGCTCTTATGAACACTGAGTATATTTCAAAGTAAATCTATATACTTAAATGTCTACTGCAGTTCTTGCCAGACAGAAAGAGGAAAGCATAAGTTCTTAATCTCCAAAAATATCATATGAGTGCACTTCAGTGGTTGATGGCTTAGTTCTGTGTATTGAGTATACTAATTTGAGATGAAAATAACCACTGTAGGAATATCCATTTCAATGTTTCAATTAGGTTTTGCTTATGGCTCAGTCTGCTTCCAGTTAAAATTAGATTATACATAAGACTCCTGCAATAGCTGTCTCCTAGCATCTCTTTTATAAATTAATACACTTGTGCATACAGAGTGACTTGTGCATAAGTCACTCTGAACATTTATTATCATGTACTTAAATACGATCAATACACTAACTGACATTTTCATTTCCTGCTCTGCAGCACAACTTGCTGCTCCAGCTTTTGGGAAAAAAGAAAAGAAAAAAATGTGCAAAAGTCCTGCTGCAGTATACTTTTGAAAGTTTTGCCTCTTAACACCAAGTGGCATAGACTGAAGAAACAGAATGTGCAAGTTTGGAAAGTAACCTTAAGAGCAAGTTACAGCACTTACGTGTTTGTTGCCTCTGTGGTGACAGTGTCCCCTGACTTCCCAGGGCCCTGTATAGACTCCATGGCTGTGGAATAGAGAACCTTCTGCCCTCCAGGACGTTTTGTTTCTGAAGCACTCTGGGAATTCTCACCCTCCTTTTCTATCTTTTTACTGTTCAGGATGTGGATTCCCAGTAGCAGACTGTAATCCATGATCTTAAAACTTTCTAGAACCTATCAACAAAGAAATGATGGCTGCACTGAAATAAAATGTAACTACATAAAATATGAATTACACAGCAGCATTTTGAAAACCTAAGTAAAAGTAGATCTTCGAAGCACAAGTTTCACTTATTAGGACATTTGTGAAATTTTAACCAAACAAAAATCTTTTAGTACCCTGAAAAAGTCAAAGTGCTAGTTCGCTATTTAGCTAAATGTTCTTGGAAAGAAAGGTACATAGCTCAAATGTTACGCAAGGTTATTTTGTAGTCCAGGAAGATATGTCAAGTTAGCACTTTTTTCATTCTTAGCAAACAATAAATGAGTAGTTCCACCATAGACTTATGAGCTACAGACACTTTTTTCTGTTCTGTGAAATCCATGTTCCAGACTTCAGGCCACATTTTTGCCTGTATTTTTATCTACACCCTGTCTACTTCTTTTTTATAATTAAGAAACTTTTCTTGGAGAACTTTTAAATGTCTTAAAAAAGCATTTGCTATCACTGTCTCATTAATAATGGATGGATTTTTAGTACAAAATAATGCATCTCCTTTTATTAGGCTAACTGGGGTCTATTTAAACTGCAAGTGCAGTTTTATTTCTGAAGTATGACTTAACCAGTCATCCCTCTCTTCCAGTTCCACCAATCATTTGTTTGTGTTTTCTGGTGTTGTGTTTTGTTTTGGGTTTTTTGTGTGTGTGTTTTAGTTAGTTTGTTTGATTGTTTAGTTGTTTTTCCCCCTCCTCTGTCCACTGGTAAGTTTCCAGTAAGTGAGGTCACTACATATTCTATCTGGCATACTGCCATTAAAAGGGAATACAATTCAAGTCAATATGCAGACACGAACTAAACAAGCTGTGATCTTATCTAGCAATATAACCAGTTAGCAGACAGCAACTCTATTAAATACTTTCTATAATAGCAGTGCTAAGTGGAGGGAGAAAAACTGGTACCAAAGAAAAACCACATGCTGTGCCACTCACCCTTCCTTTACCTTATGCAGCTCAGCAATGATTTATGTTTTGGCACACAATGACCTAAAGAAGGAACTGGGGGTTTAGTCTAAAGAAAAGAAGTCTGAAAGGAGACCTTATCACTCTACAACTGCCTGAAAAGGGGCTGTAAAAGGGTGGGGGTCAGTTTCTTCTCCCTAGAGAGAACAAAAGGAAATGGCCTTAAGTTGTATCAGGAGAGATTTAAATTGGATGTTAGAATAAACTTCTTCACTGAAAGGGTTATCAAACACTGGAACAGGCTCTCCAGAGAGATTGTTGAATAACCATCCAAGAGGTGTTTAAAAGACACGTAAATGTGGTATTAAGGACATGGTTTGGCACCAGATTTGGTAGAGTTAGATAATGGTTGGACTTGATGACCTTAAAGGTCTTTGCTAAAGGAAACAATTCTATAAAGAAATGTTATTGTGCATTGTGTTCTAGAGTTTTCTTTGCTGCTTGCCTATTGCTGTTCTTTACTCAGGTTTTCTCAAGAAGAGATTACTAGATAATGTAAATAATTAAAATAATTATTAATTAAAATAATGTAAATAATTAAAAACACATAATCAATTGATGTTTGATACTAAATACTGACAGCAGATTATGAATAAGTTATGAAAATAAAACAAAACCAAAACAACCAACCAAACCAAACCAAAATCAGTTAGTATTTTGTAAAAATGCTTACTTTAGCAATGCAGTCAGCAATATTATTTATGCATTGCCAGATTACAGACTTGAAAAAAAGGTTTTGTCACTGTTACTTTACAATTAGAAATGTAACTGCTGACAGTTCTGCCCTCAATCTATTCTCTACTGCTTTTTAAATTAGACTACATTAAATACATTATGGTTTAACTGCACTAGTTACATAACCTTCATATAGGATTGGATGTAGCCTCTTTGGAAGGCTGTGGTGTAATGTGCTGCTGCTTCTTCAACAAAGACCTCTTATGAGATCTTTCTGACTATATCAATTTATCACTGTCACTTAAACCCATATTACCGCTACTTGTAACAATGGACTAAAAATATCTTTGAGTATTACTTTCTTCTAGGATTACTGGAAAATATCACAAAAGCAACTAGCTATTTTTAAATTCCAGTTCATTATGAAATGGAAACACCTGCACATTTAATGGACTAACCGCAGTATGTACTCTTACAGACAGCACACAGCATATGAACTCCAGCTCTTGTTCCTCAGACTCTTACTCACAGTGCTCCTCAAAGGCAGGATTGTCCAGTATACAACATGTCTTCAGGATATTGCAATACTGTCTGCCTACTGATTTAATATACAGTTCTAATTACCTTTCTTTAGAAATTTAATATCCAACCCAGCCACTCCTTATGCAAATATATATCTTTTGACCAGCTCAATGAATGTGAAAATAAGGTTGAGTGCTTATTGGTAATTATGAGGGGAAAGGCCAACGAGGCTGATATTCTGTTGAGAAATCTTTTATAGACCACCCAACCCAATGACAATGAAGATGTCCATGAAGTACTCTACAGGCAGCTGGCAGAAATCTCACAATCCTCAGCCCTTGTTCTCATGTGGGACTTCAACTTACCAGACATCTGCTGGAAACAAAACACAGCAGAGAGCAGTCTAGGAGGTTCTTGGAATGTGTGAAAGACAACTTCCTGACACAGCTGTAAAGAAAGCCTTACCAGGGGAGTTACCTCACTAGACCTGCTGTTTACAGAGAAGGACTGGTGGGTGACCTGATGGGTGGATGCTATCTTGCACTTGGTGACCATGAAACGACAGAGTTCTTGATTTCTGGTGAAGTATGGAGTGGGGGCACGGTCAGCAAAATCACTACCATTGACTTCCAGAGGACAAGCTTTGGCCTGTTCAGGACATTGATCGAGACACAAATTGAGAGACTGTTGTCCTTGGGAAACAGTTCTGAAGGCTAAAAGGGTCCAGGAAGGCTGGACATTCTTCAAGAAGGAAGTCTTAGAGGTGCAGGAGCAGGCTGTCCACATATATTGTAATAAAAATGGCTGTGGTAGATAACTGGCCTGGTTGAACATGGAGCTTTTGCTGCAACTCAGAAAAAAGTTCTGAGAAAAAAGTTCTGGTAAGTTTTGCAAGAAGGGTCAAGCAACTCAAGAAGAGTAAATAGATCTAATTAGGTCATGCAGAGAGAATAGAAGAAAAGCAAAAGTCCAGCTAGGAACCAGTCTGGTCACTGTTAGAAGAAATAATCCAAAGGTCTTTACAAATACTTTAAGAACAAAAGAAGAGCCATGGGGGAAACACTGCCACCAAAGATAAGGAAAAAGCTGAGGTACTAAATGCCTTCTTTGCCTTAGTCTTTAATAGTCAGACCAGTTTTCCTCAGAGTATTCAGAGAGAATAAACCTCCCATAAACCAGGACACTTAATGACCTACTACACTGCCTGGACACTCACAAGTCTATGGGGCCAGATGAGAGTCACTGAGAATGCTGAAGGAGCTGGCAGAGGAGCTTGCCCAGCTACTCTATCAGCAGTCCTCATTAACAGGGGAAGTTACAGACAACAAGAAGCTTCCAATGTGATGCCCATCTACAAGAATAGCTGGAAGGAGGATCCAGGGAACTACAGGTCTGACAACCTGACTCCAGTACTGTGAAAGATTATGGAGTGGTTCACCCTGAGCACTCACATGGCATGTGCAGGGTGACTGTAAGATCAGGGCCAAACAGCATGACCAGGTGACCTGACTAGAGGATGAGGGGAAGGCTGTGGATGCTGTCTACCTGGACTTTAGTAAAGCTTTTGACACTGTATCTCACACCATTCTGTGGGGCAAGCTGATGGCTCATAGCTTAGACAGGTGTACTGCTCTCTAAAACAAAAACTGAGCTCAGAGAATTGTAGCAAATGGAATTGAATTCAGTTGATGGCCAGTTAATAGCCGTGTTCCCCAGGGGTCAGATTTGGTGCCAGTCTTAACATCTTTATTAATGATTTGGATGAGGGGATCAAGTGCACTCTCAGTAAATTCACAGATGACACAAATTGAGCGTGCGTGCTCAAGGGTAGGAAGGCTTTGCAGAGGTATCTGGACAGGCTGGATCAATGAGCTGATTACACTTGTACAAGTTTTTAACACAGACAAGTGCCAGGTCCTGCAGTTGGGTCACTCATGAAATGCTGCAGGCTTGGGGCTCAGTGACAGAAAATCTTCCTGGCAAA
>VWZI01013872.1:93058-113202 GCA_013396835.1 Psilopogon haemacephalus | reverse complement strand
ACAATAATATTCAAAATACCAAATTATGATTTAAAAAAAAAAACAAACCTAAGTAACAATTTTCTCACTCAGTTGTACAAATTAATCTAGTTTGTCAAGGAAAAAATTACAGAATGCAGCTAGTCAAACTATTTCTGAACACACTGCATCCTACAAGAATACAAAAAGGCCTTTTCCTGGGTTGAAGGTTGCTTGCAAGTAGCTTTAATAATTCTAGATTAAAAATGCTTTTGAAAACAACTTTTTGCTGCAAAGGTATAAAAATGAGTTCCTAATCTAATGAAAAAAAAAAACCCCACTCAAATTACAATATTCAAGGACTGTATTCATAGCAAAAATAGAAGGCCCTGTAAAGCACCTTATGTCATTCATGTCAGATCACAATATTGACACTAACTCCCAGAAATACACTCTTGTGCAATTAAAGTTAAGGAATTTGATCTTTACTCACAGAACCACCCTGAAGTGCAAATTGCTAGCAAAATGGCACTAGAAGTTTGTCATATTCTTACATCAATTTGCAGTTGTATTTGATAATGACATGTAAACACTCAGTTCATTAACTCTAATGTTGTTCATCTCATTTGTATTTATATATCTTTGTTATATCACTAGCTACACAGATTATGTCAACACAGTGTTGTTACTTGTTTACAAAGCACTGTGTTCAAGGCTGGCTTTAGCTGCTCTGACAACTTCCAGATGGCAAGTTTCACCCATCCCCTTCTAGCCTTAAGCACTGTTTTGCTTTCTTATCACATAAAAATCCCAATGAAATAGTAATACAAGTACGTTGTTTTGGAACATAGGAAAATAACTCCCTGAATCAGACTTTCTTTTCTCTGACCTAAGAAATGTTTAAGCATTCTGTATCATCTCGGACATGGTTGCACTCAACTATCTCAGCCAGCAACTAAAAGAGCAAAGTATTTCTGGCCTTTGAATACCATCTCTACTATAGAAGCAATCAGCCCAAGCTGTGTACTGACAGAGAAATTTGCATGCACATTGATACTATGCAAAACAACTCAAGGCAGCACATCATTTTCATAAAGGAATCAAGGAAAATGCTGGTCAAAAAAATGTATAATTTCACAAGTATATGAGATGCAAAACCTAAAAGGATAGCCATCCAAGCAAGCACTTCCTCTATTACATTTTAAACAAGGGACACAGAAACAAATGTAACAGAAAGATAGGAGATATAAAACTCCAGAAAACAAGGTACGACCTCATAAAATAATAATTTCTAAGAAATAAATGTGTAAATGTCAAATGCCTAGTGATGGGTATTCTGTCCCAAGAAAATATATCACCAACTTGCCCAAAGTCAAATAAATTCTCATTTCAACAGAATGCTTGAAACAAATTGTTAACTAACATACGTAAAAATTACAGTCTTGTTTCTGATTTTCAAAGTAGATGAGAAACTTGGAATTTCAATTGATCACACAGAAGTGATAATAGATTAAGAGTTATATAAGAGATCTGTAGTATCATTCTGTGTCCATTTTCCTCAACCTAGCACTTCTGACAAAGAGGTCCTTCATCTATGATGAGTACATTCTCCATCCTCACGTCACGTCATGTTGTCTATTATTTCTCTCCTATGCTGCAGTTCAATACTGCTGCAAGTTGTGCCAACACTACTCTTTGTAGGGATGTGCTGTAGAATGGGTCACTGAAATAATTTGGGTTAAATAATAATCTGTGTAGATTCTCCACACACACTACTAAAGGTTAAAAAAAAAAATCTACTGAATACATTCTATCATACAAGTTTGCTGTCACAGCTGCTTCAGTATAGAACACATATACATACATTCATCTATCAGGAAGATTTTGGGTTCCTCATTTGGAATGAGACATGCCTTAAGGTGAAGAAGGAAACAGTAAGAATTATTTCAATCTCACTTCTTCGTAAAAGTATTTACAGAGAGAATATTTTTTTTTCACCTCTATGAATTTGAAATATATATGCCCAACAAGAAGTCATAAGCATGCATATAATGCCTACTTGTAGGTTCTTAGCACTTCAATTGATAGCTTACAGAAAATCTATTTACTCACCGCAATAGGAAATTACCTAGTTTTAGAGTGAGATGCTTTGTCTGATTGTGTAAAACAACTTCATTTTTTTTTTTCCCCATTTGCCCAGTTAATAGAGCTAACTACATATAATTATAGAGTCATAGGCTAGTTTGGGTTGGAAAGGACCATAAAGACCACCTAGTTCCAATCTCTACCTGCCATGGACAGGGATGCCTTCCACTACACTTTCCAGACTGCTCACGGCCCTATTCAACCTGGCCTTGAACACCTCCAGGGAAGAGGCACCCACAACTTCCTTGGAAAACCTGTTCCAGTGTCTCACCACCCTTACTGTAAAGAACTTCTTTCTAATATCTAGTCTAAATCTGCCCTCCTCAAGCTTCAATTCCTTGTCTGATCACTAGAAGCCCCGGTAAAAAGTCTCTTCTCAGCTTTCTCATAGGAAGACCTCCCTGAAGCCTTCTTTTTTCCAGGCTGAACAGCCTACTTTTAGATCCTCTTTTTAGTTTGTCTCAATTTTATTTTCTCTCAGATACAGTATCAGATGGGAATGGAAAAAACCGCAACTAGGTTGTTTTTAATAGCATATCTCACATTTTTGTGTATGATTCACTGACAGCAGCCTACCAGTACCTGAGGGGGGCCTACAGGAGGGCTGGGGAGGGACTGTTCACAAGGTCTTGTAATGACAGAACGAGGGGGAATGGGTTCAAATTGGTNNNGGGGTTGGAACTGGATGATCTTTGAGGTCTCTTCCAACCTAGACCATTCTATGATTCTATAATTCTATGACATTGAAGAACATGCTCTGTGTGAATGTGTGAATCAAAGGTTTACAAATACAGAACTCTATGCTTACTCCTGAAATTCATGGTTTTTATTTAAAGTTACATTAACATGCTGTGTTAGATAACTAGAAGAGGAACAATTAATACAATAATATTTCTGTACAACCACATTGTTATTTTAAAACAGACTTGCTTCTTTTCTCTTTAATAAATAGTTATTAGTGCTTCTGTACTTTAAAGGATTAGAAGAAGGACACTAGGAATGTTTCATAATTAAACCACAGGACCATTCTGATGTGATGTTCTGGTGTATCTTTCCTACAGTAATTTTTGATGTATCCCTTTATAAAGCTCTATCTTCATTTTTAACATGGGGTGACCAAAAGACAAACTTTGCTACTTGTGTGTCTGGGTTCTCAACTCCTTGTACTTCACTGTGCTTTCTGCCCAGAACAGTGTAAATTTGTAGAATCATATAATGGTTTAGGTTGGAAGGTACCTTGAAGATCATCCAGTTCCAACTCTCTGCCATAGACAGGGACACCTCCCACTAGAAAGTTCACTCAAGGCCTCATCCAAACTGGCCTTGAACACCTCTGGGGAGGAAGCAGCTACAGCCTCCCTGGGCAACCTGTTCCAGTGTCTCACCACCCTCACTGAAAAGAACTTCTCCTAATATCCTGCTTATATCTCCCCTCTGCCAGTTAAACCCATTACTCCTCATCCTGTCATTACAAGACCTTGTAAATAGTCCCTCTTCAGCCTTCCTGTAGGCCCCCTTCAGATAATGGAAGGCCATTATAAGGTCTCCTCAAAGTCTTCTCTTCTCCCGGCTGAAAAGCCCCAACTCTCTCAGCCTGTCCTCACAGCAGAGGTGCTCCAGCCCTCTGATCATCTTTGTGGCCTCCTCTGGACTTGCTCCAACAGTTCCATGTCCTTCTTGCTTGGGGGCTCTGGAACTGCACACAGTACTCCAGGTGGGGTTTGATGAGAGCAGAGTAAAGGGGGAGAATCACCTCCCTTGCCCTGCTGGCCATGCTGCTGTTGATGCAGCCCAGGACACAGTTGCTGTCTGGGCTGCAGGCATACACTGCCAGCTCATGTTGAGCTTTTTGTCAACCTTGACCACCAGGTCTTTTTCCTCTGGGCTGGTCTACAGCCATTTGCCACCCAGCCTGGAGTTGTGCTTGGGATTGTGCTGAGTCAGGCACAGGACCTTATACTTGGTCTTGTTGAATTTCATGAGACTGGCCTGGGCCCACCTCTCCAGCCTGTCCAGGTCCCTCTGGATGCCATCCCTGCCCTCCAGCAAGTCAACTGTGCCACACAGCTTGGTGTCATCTGCAAACTTGCTGAGGGTGCACTCGATTCCTCTGTCCATGTCACTGACAAAGATATTAACCAGCACTGGTCCCAGCACTGACCCCTGAGGGATACCACTTGTCACTGGTCTTCAGGTGGGCATTGTGCCGTTGACCACCACTCTGTGTGTGACCATCCAGCCAATTAATTACTTATTAAACAGGTTAAGAGCTCCAGTAGAGATAAAAGAAGTAATAGTAGATGCTTAGTTTCACTTTTATTCTACACTATGAAACAGAATGCTACTATTAATTCACTTGTAGTCTTTCTCATACAGATCTGTGCTAATGTTACTTACACCTAACACATCGTTCTCCCATAGCTTATCCTTTCAACTTACATAACTATTGTTCCATGCAAACAATTCTTGCAAGATTAGTTATTTATAATGAAGCACGGCAGCAGCTAAGCTTCGAGGTCAATTTTCTGCACCTTTAAGAGAAATTAAATTGAAATTTTAAAACTCCCCAAATGCTCTTTAAACTGTTTTTAGTATCTTCACTGACTTAGTTCTTACATATGTACCATAAAGCTTTTATTCTGAGGCTCAATAATGAACAGAATGGTTTCTGTTGATGTTCATTTATTTGGAAACTGGAGAATCTGGGCTATTCTTCAATAATTAATGAATTTTATACAATTATCACAGTAGCTAACAGCATGATTACAAAAATAAATCACTGCTATTGAAACTACCTTCCCATACTCTCAGAATTTATGATTATACAAAACTCAGACACACTAGCTTTACAAATCAAAGCACTCAGAAGTGAATACAGCTTCAAAGCAATCATTTTTAGACAAGCTATTCTGGCAAGTGAAATTATTTATTTTTAGTACTCTTTGCCTACAGTGTGTCACCTGTTTCCCTCCTCTTCACTGCCACCCATCCCAGTAACTACGATTGTGTCTGCTGGCAAGGATAGGATAGCTATAATTAACCTCAGCAATAGCCTGGAATTTGAGTTTCAATTTTCCAAATTACTGTATTGTATGTAAGGTAAGATCATCTTCAGCAAAACTATAAAGTTACACCTCTTGGTCTAGCCAAGCTGTTACTTAGTTTAGCACTCAAATAAAGTTTACTGATAATTTGCCTGTACTTTCAAAGAACCAGTGAGAGTTCCCTTTATATGTAACAATTAAACAACTGATTATTTTTTTAACTTGTCTATTTGGATCCTTCCTTTAGATTCTGTTTATTATTTTCTATACAACAGATCCTTCCCAGGTAATTCCCCTACAGCTTTGACTGGGTGAATAACTTTTGACAACTTGGGGGATGCACAAAAGGGCATCCAGACTTCCAGATCTGTCATACTGATGCTTTCTGCATTATCATATATGTCAGGAACTCAAGATAACACTGCTAGAAGCCAGAGAAAGAAGTGTGTGGTGTTAGATAAATGTGTTGTACTCAATATGCAGCTGAGCATTAGGTCACTCTGCTTTACAAACCAAGCACAAGGCATTGCAGACTTCTGTGATAAACAGAAAGTACTACTAATGCTTTCCTTCTTGCACCACAGGTGGCATTGAACCACAAACTCTGATGTTCAGGATGCCTCTTCTATGTGATTAAGTTCAGCCTACCTGTTATGCTATTTTATTATGAAATTTTTAGGATTACACTTGGACAAAGCCAGCCTTTTCTTTGTGCAACTATTCCAAGCACTAGATAGCTCCCATTTTTCATATTTGGTACTTTCTTGACTAAACTACAACAATTCTCCCTGTTTTACAACAGTCCACAAGAGGCACTGACTCCATTCACCAATGTCTTCTCAAAGGTCAATGGCAGATATCCTCCTCCTTCCTTAAAAACATTATGTGAATACTAAGCAGCACTTTTCAGCTGAGAATGGTACTTCTCAAAAAACAGGACTGCTGCTATTAGATACATCTCCCCCGTTCAGTTTCCTAGCTCTTGTTGTGAAGTTGTACTGAGTTTGCAGCTCTACAAAGAGTTTATCATATTCAATAGCAGTACCATAGAGCTAAATGTGCCTCAGAAAAAAAAAAAAAATCATCAAAATCTCCAAATTAATGGAAAGCAAGAACAAGTATTACAAAACTCCCTATTGGACTACTTTCTTATGTTAATTTCTGTTTCAGATGGATTGGTGTAATCCTGGATGTACAGACAAATATAGGGACAACCCTGAAGAAAGGGTTCAGGAGATTGTGCTGGATGGTAAGGTCAGACAGTCAGCAAGGAGCCCTAGTGGCCAAAATGGCTAACCTATCCTGGGGTGCATTAAGCACAATATAGCCACTTGGCTGAAAGAAGAGGCTGTTGCACTAAGCATTGGTGGAGGTTTGCCTCAAGTACTGTGTACAGTTTTTGGCTCCACAATGTAAGATGCCTATTAGAATGTGTCCAAAGAAAGGCAAGAAAAATGGTTAAAGGACTAGAAGGTATGACTGGTGAAGAGGGGATGAGGATATCAGATTTTGTTCAGCTTAACAGAAGACTAAGGGGTGAACTCATTGCTATCTTCAACTTCCTCATGAGATGGCACAGAAATGGTGACACTGATATCTGGTACACGGTGAAATGAAGTGAGGGCATGGCTTAAATATGCATTGCGGAAGTTCAGTCTGGATATTAAGAAAGAAGTTCTTCCGTGACAGGATGGTAAAACCAAGATACTCAGGGAAGTGGGCATGGCCCCAAGCCTCTTGTTGTTTCAGAAGTATTTGGACATCACACTTAGATAAGAGGTGTAACCTTTATGATGTCCTGTGTTGTGAGTTAGATCCAATGGGTCTTACAGATAATTTCCAATTCAGAATATTCTATTCTATGATTCTCTGACCTCAGATTTCAACACCTTAACAAAAATACAGGCTTCATCAGTGTTTTGACATCCACAGTTTATCTTAAATTAATTGTATGGAAAACAAGTGGAAGGAAACATCACAGAGTGCCATGTCCTGCCCTCTGTTAAATCTAGAAACATCTAGAACCAGTAAATATGGAGGTAAATCTAGAACAAATGTGATCACAGAAGTTTAACCAGATAGTAATTTTTACTTACTCGACAATCCCGCTGTAGTGTTTTCATTAGTGCGCTGTATGTTTCAGTGTCAAAATACAACCCTTCATGCATATCTTGCAAGAAATCCAAGTCTTTGAATGTAGGGTTGGACTTCTCCCTTTCTTTTCTTGATGCTCTCCGTTTGTATGTGGAGCCTTTCAAGTCATATGTAAAATGCATCTTCAAGGCTCGAGGCAAAACATTGTTCATTACAACGATTCTGATATTAATGCCTCCTGACTGAACACAGTATAGCCCATAAAATTTGGGCAGAAGAGTCCTTGGATTCTGGTTCAGGTTCTAAAACAAAAGAGACATTGTCAGATCTGCCTGTGTTCAATAATCTTCCATACTTAAGAAAGACATCCACATGCATCAAGAAAACCAAGTGTTTCCATATTCAGTGTAATTTCTTGGACCGGTTGATTTTCTCATGGGTCTGTATTTCAGAAAGCTAGCATAAACACTGCCAGCAACTTACACAGTTTGGGTAATAACTGCATTTATGCCAGGTTTCTCTTTCTCATCTCATGAATGAGCTCATTAGGCCAAACCTAAAAGTATCCTGACAATTTAATTTACTTATTCTGACTTGAATAAATTTTGCATTCTACCTGCTGTAAGGATTTTGGGTCAAATGTATTTCTCATCACCCTGACTTAGATTCTGAAAAGCAGAACACTACTGTCTCCATGAGGCTTTTCGCATCCACGGTTAGTGCTAAATTCCACAACAGGGAAAAAATTAACTAGGAGATGTGAGAGTTAAAATCATCCTTCTGAATACAACTAATCTCAGTTTTTGACATGGCAAAGGACAAAAGGGAAAACTCAATTTGAGTCTTACATGACTATGAAGTCATAACATACAACTGTGGGAAGAAAGTACTCTCATAGGAAATAATCACAGTAACTAGTTTTACACTTTGAAACACTTGCATATGGTAGCAGTGAGAATAAACTTGCCAGAGATAAAGAAAAATGGCCTTACATTTACTTGTAATAACTCAAACTCATGCCAAGCTGATTATCATGGTTAGAAATAACAAAACAACCAGTACCTGCCATGACTGCTCTTTTTGACGCTACTATTGCTTATTTTTTTGAAAGGAAACATTGCCTCTGTGTTACTTTCATGCAATAATGATAATATTCCTCATTTATAATACGAGTGAGAGAGTAACTTCTCAAGTATTTTCTCAAGAAAGAAAAGTCAGCCAGTCACAGGTCTAATACTTTGAAACCCTGCGTACTACTCACAATAAATTCTGTTCATATGCATAAGTAGCTTTTGTGTGTGTTCTTTTTTTCTACATCACTGTTCTAAATCATGAGAAACAGAAATTAGAAGTAGCCCACAAACAAAAGTGAAAGTGACCAGTCTAGTTTCTTTGTCCACTCTGTGTGAAATGCAGAGGGTAGACAAACACAAAGTGGAGAAAAAAGAAGCTCAATTAGAAATGTAAAAATCTCTTTTTGTCACCATTTTATTAGAAGGAAAGTTTGGTATCAGATTAAAAGATGACATTCAGCTTCATCTTGAATGCTACAATAACAGCAATTATTATTTAAAATATATCCTTGATTTATATTTATTCTTCCTGCTAGGCATGAGGGGTATAAAGCTGAAAGGCAGCTAAAAAATATAGTCAATATTATGAAAAAAATAGGTAAAGTCAATGAAGGATTAAAAGACAACAAAAGAAACTGAATCTTCAGAAGTGTGACTAAACATAGGGAAAATACAGGTAAAAAACAGTCTCGATTTACTTACCATATAATAACCTGGCAAGAGCTTCTGAAGAAACTCGGCCTCTTTGTGTTGAACTGTTTTGATGATGAACTCATCATCACTAGTTACAAAAAATAAGGATCCACTGGCACCTGGGTTGGATAATTCAATTAAAGGCTCACTGCAGATTGAGTACTGTAAGAGACAAAAAGATGTTTTCTGGCACCAATTCCATGTGTTACTCAAAGGAAATTTAACACAAAGAATTGCAGGTTCAAATAGACACAAGAGAATCCTGGAGATTATTCTTTTGTCTTCAGCTGCAGCAATGCTACTACTGTACAAGCTGGGTAATAGCGTGTTGGCTGAGCTTTGGTGAAACAGTTTTTACTCTCTGCTCTGCCCAGGACACACTGCACAACCATGGAAGAGAAGTTAGCAGCCCTATGTATGGTCTCCCTTCATGTTCCACTGCACCAGCTGACCTTTCCCTTGAAAGAAAGTGGTTGACACACAGAGAATCTATTCCCACAATGTCAGCATTGCAAACTTTTCAGTCAGAACCCTTAAGATTACATTTACAATGCAACTCTTCAGTGCCATTTATGAAAGGGGTACAGAAAGATACTAGACAAGCACACTGGGAGCAGAGGTTCCTCACTATGGACAAATAGGCACACCCCAGTCTGCAAAATTAGGATGGAAACTATTAGAATAATAATCTCAGTGTGGCTGCTAATGTAGTTTTCTGATTGGAAGCTACTTTTAACAGAGAAACTCAACACTAGTCAGTACAAAAAAAATGGTTTTGGAAGACTGCTATTTTGGATTATTAGACAGGCTTTCTCTTCCACAGGGACATAGCAATAATTTTTGCCACTTTAAGGATGAAGAAGACACCAATGAATATTCCCTTCTAGTAGAAGCAGATCTCACACAGAAGTTAATGTACATTTATTGAATCTCCATTAGTATGATTCAAAACTAAAGGCAGGGGAGACATTAAGCTTAAAACCAGAAAAATCTGTCTATATTAAACTCAAGAGCTTTTTTAAAACATAGTATCACTAAATTTTCATTCACACTCTCTTTTCCCTTGTTACACAGTACCAGTTTTAAACACCTGGAGAATTTACTGTACAGTCCAATACTGAAGGCTTCAGCCTTTGAAAGAAACTAAATTACAGAAGAATGAAATGTGAGTAGTGTAAGCACCAGGGTATTATTCCTAGTAGTACTGTATGACACCTGTCTTCTAAAAACGGTGGTAGTTTGAGGGGTCCCAGGTCTCCTTTAAACAAAACCACAGGGGCAGTGGCCTATCCCAGGGTGATAGACCTGCAACTGAAACCAATTATCTTAAATATTGAAGTTCAATAAAACAGTATAGCATAAGCACAAGTTATTAACCTCACATTGTGTGCAGGTCCTTGAACAGTTCTGGTCATTCCTATGAAATATAAGTCTACCCACCAAGTACTTCTATACAAAAAGCCCAGTGAATTTTGAGTGGGCACTTATGAAAGCCAAATAAAAAAATTAAAAGTAAGAAAATTTGCAAGCCTCTGACAAATAAGTACTTTATGATCAAAGTGTTTTGCTGCAAAATGCCAGTAGTCTGTGACAGGGAAAATTTTATTCTACCAGTTGTTCAAATGTATTTACACTTGTTATTGAGTCAGATTCCTACAGTGCAGTACTGCTCAACTTCATTGGAAAATGTGAAACTGTAAATCTTCAGGCTTTGCCACTGCAGATGTACAGTGTAAATCTGTATATGCTTGCTTGTCCTCTTTTTACTTTACTTCCCTTTCCCTTCAGCCAAAATTGGACCACCACTTGGTGCATAGCTGCAGTAAAGTGGTTTAGATACTGAAATTAAAACATGATGACTACATGATCCTGATTTCACAGAAACATGAAGGATTGTTCAGCCAGAATCCTGACATGTCTTATCAGGAACAAACTCTCAATCAGATGCTTCGGTTACAATTAATTGGGAAGAAAGTCCCAAAATAAAAGCAGTTTTGTTTTATGGTCATAGAACCCCTCTGATAACATCTGTCTCTGGACCACAAGGGACTGAAATCTGCTCTAACCACAAACTGATGCCCATTAAGAATTAAAAGCAACAACAAAAACATAGACTATAACATGCTTGCAGAGCAAGTACAGCACTAGCAAAGACATGCATGAGTTACAACACTAGCACTAGCTTTCTAGTTGCCTCTTTTCCTTGGAAACATGCCACTAGTGTCTTTTTCTATGCAAAGAGGAAAAACAATCTGCAACAAGTTACATTTACAGGGAGTTTTTCTCAGGAATTACTCATTTTGCAACTAAGCTGAATGTCACAAATGTCTTAACAGCAAAGCATCTTTCTATAATCTTCAGTTTGTATTACTTTAAATGCTGACTTAGACAGATTAGAAGTTGCAGGTGACAGCTTTACTCTAAGAAACCAGTCTTTTCAGCAAGCTGGCAACACAGCCTGCAAACTTTATCTTTTGCCAAGTCCATAAAATGACATAAACAACATATTAGATAACACCACCACTGTCCCAAGCAACACCCTTGTCTCTAAATTGGAGAGATATTAATTTGATGGATGGACCACTCAGTGGATAAGGCATTGGTTAGATACCTGCAGTCAAGGACTTATGGTCAACAGTTCTGTGTCCAAATGAAGAGCAGTGGCAAGTGGTATTTGGATCGGCACCATTTAACATCTTTGTCAGTGACTTGAACAGTAGCATTGAGTGCACCTTCAGCAAATTTGTCAATGACACCAAGCTGTGTGGTGCAGTTGAAAACCTAGAGAGATGGGATGCCATCTAGAGGGACCTGGACAGGCTTGAGGAGTGGGTCTCTGCAAGCCTCATAAATATCAACAAGGCCAAGTGCAGGGTCCTGCACCTTGGTGGGAGCAATCCCAAGCACAAACATATGCTGGGGAACTTGGATTGTAAGCAGCTCTGCAAAGGAGGACTTGGGCATGTTCACTGGCAGCAAACTTAACATGACCTAACAATGTGCAGTTGCAACCCAGAAAGGCAATGGTATCCTTGGTTGCCTCGCTGTCTGCTCCCCTGTCTTCAGACCACATCTGGAGTACTGTGTTCAGCTCTGGGGCCTCCAGCATGAGAAAGACACGGACCTGTTGGAGCGGGTCCAGAGGACAGCCATAAAGATGATCAGAGGGCTGGAGCATGATCTCCTATAAAAACACACTGAGTGAGTAGGAATTTTCAACCTGGAGCAGAAAAGGCTCTGGGGAGATCTTGTAGCTGTATTATAGTACCTAAAGAGGGCCTACAAGAAAGCTGGACTGGGGCTTCTTACAAAGGACAAGAGGTAACAGTATTTAACTGAAAGAGATAGATTTAGACTAGATATAAGAAAGAAGTTGTTCGCACTGAGCGTGGTGAAGCACTGGAACAGGTTGCTTGGTGAAGTTGTGGATGCCCTGTACCTGAAAATATTAAAGATTAGGTTGGATGGGGCTTTGAGAAAGGGGATGTAGTGGAAGGTGCCCATGTCCATGGCAGAGAGGTCCAAACTGTCCTATGATTTTGTGATTTATAAAACTTGAGCCCAAGTGAACACTTCCCTGATATTAGCATCTGTAATTCAAATGAATGGGCTGTTGTTACATACAACTGTTTCATGAGGGTTAGCAATAGAAAATCTTGAGTACTAAAGAACTAAAACCATTTATCCACATTCCACCTAAATAAAAGCAAAACCAAGGAAGTTTTGCTTTTAGGTTCATTGTCCAAGAAGGAAAAAGAACATTACAATACAGTCAAGCACAACAGATGTCTGTGAAGTAACGTATAAGTAACATGTCAGCACTTTAACTCTTGTTTTGGGGTTTTTGTTTTGTTTTGCTTTATTTGAAGGAACGGTTATCAATAATCAAACACAGAAATCTGAAAAAAGTCATTTAAAAGAAGTCCATAATAAGACTTTGATATATAAATTTGCTAACTTGTACTGGGGTTCTGATTTATTGCGTAGACAGCCATGAGGGAAAACTGGGCATGGGGCAAACAATCCAGTTCTATGCTTTCACACTACTCTTCTGAACTATAGGAGAAGTAAAATAGTAGATCCTTGTTCCTGGCAATGCAAAAACTGGTTCTGCCAAGTAAAGATTGCTTTTATGATGGCAGCAAATGCATCACTTTTTTTTGGTCATGTAAACAGTGGAATACCACATGCAAGTCTTCAAGTTATAAAATACAGAGAACAAAGGAGATATGCTAAAATCCTTCTTTATTAGCCCACCGTCCACTTTTCTCAAGACTAGATGGGAAAATTTGCAGACAAACCCCTATTTAATGAAGTGAACAAAGAATACAAATACTGGAATATTAGAACTGGACTGGTAAAAGTCACACAGGTATTGACTGTAGAAAGAATGACCTGAATGAGAACACACGAATCACTCTAGTCAACAGCAAGGTGGATTTTTAAAGGAATTGTCTCAAAGATGAGGAGTTAGATTTTTTGTAAAACACTACAAATATTCACTAGTTGTAAACCACACCACACACAAAATGTATAACCCACTTGGGCACCATTTAAGAATCCTCGTGTCAGTATGAAACTAGTACACATTATAATAATTTGTAACTCAGAGGAAAACTGCAAGCTCTTACCAAGTAATCATCAGGCTTGATACCAAAAAGTTCTCTAAAATAACGGAAGGCAAGAGGTGCATATGTCTTAAATCTGAAATCAGGGTAATGATGAGCAGGGGTGAGATTGCTCCCTTCACTGAAAAGAGAAACAAAAATAAACCAAACCAAAATATTACTGAACAATGTTTAGGTATTTTCTTCCTGCAGCTAGTGTTACTGTAAAGCTTCCTTAATCAACCATTGGTCTCCTGCACGCATAACCTCCTTATAAAAACTTCTGTGCGAGAGCACTCCACCTCATGTGAGCTCTTGCAAAAAGTTTGTAAGTCAACACAGTAAAATTAATTCATACTAGCACAGTAATTTGAATTGGTATGGAAAGCAGTTAGACACGAAGAGCAGCACAACGCAGAGTGCATGGAACTGTGCAGCCAGAGCAGTGGGAGGGAAGCAGGACTACATATGTTTTCTGGTGCAGCAAACATTGATTTGTTCAGCCTTATTTGTGAAGCAGTACCCTCAGTGTTAGTCTCTTCTGTAGTTAGCTTGCAGTTTTGGTAAGTCTTTCTTTCTTGTTGGTACAGCCTAGAGCTGGGGTGCTGCTCTGTCTCTGATGACCTTAGAGTGGTGTTCTGTTTATTTGTATGTCACATTGTACATTTTACCCCAAGTCAATCTAAATCATCGTTATCTTAAATGCCATGTTGATCAGATAGGAACACAGGGTACAGACCCTTAGTGGAATTCTACATGATTTCAGCTAATGGAAAAGGTTGGAAGCAAAATGTTGCCAGAAGTATAATATTAAAAGTATAATATGAAACTAAAAGCAGGTTTTCAAGCATAATGGTATCATTTTATGCTATAACTTCAAGACAATCCAAAACAGCTTTAAGACAGTTGGGTTAGTCTTCACATGATTTGACAAATAGAAGAGAACAAAATCCAAGACTTGGCACAGTGGCTGAAATCAGCCTTTCCAGCATTTGTTTACTTATTACCTTAACTAAATAACTCTACACTTGTCAATAAAAATATGAAAAGTTACAAAAAACAAAGCAACACTAATAATTCACACAGACATGAAAAGGAAATAATTCCAAGCACCACTCCTGCAAAAGCTAAATTAAGTATCATTGAAGTATGTAAAAGCTTTGTTCTTTTACACTTAGGACTTGCCTATAATGGGTTAAAATGAACCAATGGGTTAACCTGTCTGTTTTCCCCAATACAGAAGTGACAGAAAAGCGAACACACGTACATAAACAAAAACCCCGCTGGGCCAAGACAAGGAGAGTGAGATAAGGTAAGAGTTTACTGATTAAATGAAATAATAATAACAACAACAACAATGCACAATTACCATAACCTATTTGCAGAAAAAGCACAGCAGAAAGTAGCATCAAGCAGAAACAAGTGAGCTAAAAACCCAAGCCATGAGATACTCCCCCATCCCTCCCTGTCCTGCTGCCATCTCAAAGAATCATAAACCATTCTATGTTGAAAGAGACCTCAAAGATCATCTAGTTCCAACCCCCCGCCATTGCCAGGGACACCTCCCACTAGAACAGGTCACTCAAATCCTCATCCAACTTGGCTTTGAACCCCTCTGGGGAGGGAGCAGCCACAACCTGATGGACAACCTGTTCCAGTGTCTCACCACCCTTACTGTAAAGAACTTCATAACATTCAGTTTAAATCTCCCCTCCTCCAGTTTAAACCCATTACTTCTCAACCTGTCATAACAAGACCTTGTGAATAGTCCCTTTCCAGCCTTCCCATAGGCCCCTTTCAGATATTGGAAGGTTACAGTAAGGTCTCCTTGAAGCCTTCTCTTCTCCAGGCGAGCCTCAACTCTCGTAGCCTGAACAATGGTATATTTTGTTCTTCTTTCTGAGCTGGAGCCAAAGGCTACTCAATTCTTGTAAATTCTTAATCCTGATGTAGCTGTAGCCAGGGGGCCTTAATGTTTACATGATCATGAGCTGTCTATGGCTTTGTGTATTTAAGAGTGATTTTTTTGGTAATGTGTTACAAATATAATCATGGTCACAACAAAGTTTTTTTCACTTACTAATACGACATTTATTTATTCACATTCTCACTTTCAGATATCCTTAAACAAATTCAAATATATGGATGAAAAGACATACAGAACTTGCATACAATTTGAGGCAGGTGATGATTTTAAGGTCCATTTTATGTTAAAAAGTAATCATTTAAAACATGATCCACATCCTGAAGTTTAGACCTTGTTCTAGAGATCACATTGGAGTGAAGTTCTCTGAATTTCATGAACATCCTATCCCTTTGTCTCCATTTTCAAAGCACTCTGCTTGCAGTTCTGTTATGAATTATGCAAAATGAATAATCTATATTAATTTTGATATCCAAGTGAAGATTGTTAATAACTAATAAAACGGTTTATTTACATTAAATTTCTCCATAAAACTTATTTACAATGTTTGAAACACACACACACAGGGAACAGGCAAAACTAGACCATTTTAAGAAATAAGTAGCAAATGAAAACATTAAAACTGGAAAGAGGTTCTTGGTTTCAAATATGCCTCTTACCCACCAGGAGGCTGCCTTCTGCTACTAAGGCAGAAAGGCACAACATAATCTAGTTACAGAATTTTTTAGAGAGAAGCTTTGAAATATTTACTCACAATATAGTATCAGACAGTACCCAAAGCTCAGAGGGAACTCTGTCAGTATCTTGTCGGTCATTGCAGGCAGAGCATGGGGCAGGGCAAATCAGGCAATCAAAAGTAAAAACAAAAGCAGAAAAGCTTGTGGCAGAAGCCTATTTATTGATTCTCTAAATGTAAATGGCTGCAATGGCCACACAAATTCACCAGTCAGAATGGCACTTTGCCAAACTTGGCCATATTAGATGAAGTTAGGAGCTTGCTTTCCCTTGTTTGGGAGGAATAAGTCTGGGCAAGTCCTGGACCCTCAGAAAGTGTCCTCCAAGCCTTTTGTCTTCTCCCTGCACTCTGCTTCCTCCCCCCATCAGAGGGAAAGGGACCATGGGATCATGCCTGGGCAAGTCAGGACATGTGTTCCACAACAAAGTTCCTAATCAAGACTTGAGAAATCTTTGGCCAACACCCAAGACTATAAACAGCAAAGCAGTTGATTAATGTGACAAGCAAAATGTTTGACAGAACCACTCTTTCTTGTTATTTTTTTTTTTCCTCCGAAGATCTGAGTGGAAGACATCCAACATCCGAAAAACAGTAACCCAAACCCAACAACCAGAACAGGAAACCTCTCATGTTACAACCTGAACTTCATGCCCCATAACACCTTTCTCCAGCCAGCACTTTCATTTTGAAGCTGGCATGAGGCAGGGTGGTTCTGAATAACAACAACTACACCAATGCAAGGAGCATGGGGAACAAACAGGAAGAACTGCAAGTAAGTGCAATTCTACCGGGTTATGATGTCATTGGCATCACTGAGACATGGTGGGATGGTTCTCATGACTGGAGCGTAGGGACAGATGGGTATAGACTCTTCAGGAGGGACAGGCAGGGCAGAAGAGGAGGGGGTGTAGCCCTCTACATCAGTAATAAGCTGGACTCCATGGAGCTCCACTTTGGCATGTGCAACGCAAAACCAGAGAGCTTATGGCTAAAGATGAAAGGGAAGGCACAGGAATGGGACATCATAGTAGGAGTCCACTACAGACCACCTGATCAGGAACGTGAAGCAGATGAGGCCCTTTACAAACAAATAGGAGAAGATTCACACTCACAGGCCCTGGTGAGCATCCAAGTCCCAGAGAGCCAAAGTAAGGACTGGGGCAAGGAAGATCTGCCCACTATAATTGAAGATCATGTTCGTGTGCACCTAAGGAATATGAACGTGCACAAGCCCATGGGGCCGGATGAGATCCACCCATGGGTCCTGAGGGAACTGGCAGATGAAGTTGCCAAACCACTGTCCATTGTATTTGAAAAGTCATGGCAGACTGGTGAAGTTCCTGCTGACTGGAGAAGGGCAAACATAACACCCATCTTCAAGGGAAAAAAAGATGAACCCAGGAACTACAGAGCAGTCAGTCTCACCTCTGTGTCTGGCAAGATCGTGGAGCAGATCCTCCTGCCTTGCTCTGCTTAGGCAAATGGAAAACAAAGCAGAGGTGTCTGATGGTAACCAGCATGGCTTCACCAAGGGCAAATCATGCCTGACAAATTTCGTGGCTTTCTATGATGAAGTCACAGAAGTGGTGGACAAAGGAAGGGCAACTGATGTCATCTACCTAGACCTGAGTAAGGCCTTTGACTCTGTCCCACATAACATCCTGGTCACCAAACTGGAAAAACACAGACGTGAAGGGTGGAGTACTCGCTGGACAAGGAATTGGCTGGATGGTCGCACACAGAGAGTGGTGATCAAGGGCACAATGTCCATCTGGAGACCAGTGACAAGTGGCGTCCCTCAGGGGTCAGTGCTGGGACCAGTGCTGTTTAACATCTTTGTCGGTGACACGGACAGAGGAATTGAGTGCACCCTCAGCAACTTTGCAGATGACACCAAGCTGTGGCACAGTCAACTTGCTAGAGGGCAGGGATGGCATCCAGAGGGACCTGGACAGGCTGGAGAGGTGGGTCCAGGCCAACCTCATGCAATTTAACAAGGCCAAGTGTAAGATCCTGCACCTGGGTCGGTGCAATCCCAAGCACAAATCCAGGCTGGGTGGAGAATGGCTGGAGAGCAGCCCTGAGGAAAAAGACCTGGGGGTCTGGGTTAACGAAAAGCTCAACATGAGCCTGCAGTGTGTGCATTCAGCCAGACAGCAACTGTGATCTAGGCTGCATCAAGAGCAGAGTGGCCAGCAGGGCAAAGGAGGATTCTCCACCTTTAGTCTGCTCTCATCAGACCCCACCTGGAGTACTGTGTGCAGTTCTTGAACCCTCAACACAAGAAGGACATGGAACTGTTGGAGTGAGTCCAAAGGAGAGCCATGAAGATGATCAGAGGGCTGGAGCACCTCTACTATGAGGACAGGCTATGAGAGTTGCTTCAGCTTGGAGAAGCAAAGGCTTCGATGGGACCTTGTAGTAGGTTTTTAGTATATGAAAGGCTGGGGAAGGATTATTCATAAGATCTTGTAATGACAGGATGAGGTATAATGGGTTTAAACTGGCAGAGGTGAGATTTTAATGGGATATTAGGTGGAAAGTCTTCACAGTGAAGGTGGTGAGATAATGGAACACATTGCCTAGGGAGGTTGTGGATGCTCCCTCCCTGGAGGTGTTCAAGGCGAGGTTGGATGAGGCCTGTTCTAGTGGGTGGTGTCCTTGCCTATGTCAGGGGTTTAGAACTGGATGATCTTTGAGATCCTTCCAACCTATACCATTCTATGATTCTGTGAACTTAATCTGTAACATTGTCATATGAACATCACCTTCCACTAATAACAATTTGATGACAGAAGTATAACTCAATCCACCTACCTTTTTTGCAGGCATATTGCCAAAATGCAATAGAACTGAAACATTGCTAACGTGAACAAGCTTTCTCAGATTCCAGAAATCCATGCATTTTAGATTCCTGAAAAGGAGATTTGAAAAGAGAAAAACTAAAGGTGGTTGTGGATGATCAAGAATGCAAAGACATTAGAGTACTGTTTTTTCTTGAAGTGCAAGACCATAAAGGTAACAGCTAATGAACGCTGTGTGAATCAAATGAACTCATCTGATCACTTTGTAGTCTACTTCATCATAACCCCAAGGTACTGAAATCAAATCCCTAACTCCCCAAACTGGTGCAGCTATTAAACCATTACTTGCTGCAGGTTATACAGATTGGGAGTGATGAGACAATGTACAGGAGTACAAAAGCAATTAAAGAAGACTTGCACATGAGTTGGCTGGGCTCACTGACAAGGCTTTAAACCAGTTTTAAAGAAGGATGGGGTGTAGCTGGCCTTGCCAAGAATCCTGGGTGTAGTAGCCCAACCCTTGTGGAGTAGTGTGATGGCACCTTAGATAATCAAAGGGTCAACATCCCCTTAAGGTTGAAAACTATGTACCCAACTCCATCCCTGAAATGTTTATACGCATGCAGCATAGGCAATAAACAGGTGAAACTGAAGGCCACTAAGCTACAAGGAAACCTCATGGGATGACTCCCACAACTGGAGTGCTGCAATAGGTGAGTACCAGCTTTTCAGAAGGGACAGACAAGGAAAAATAGGTGGTGGAGTGTCCCTTTATGTTAGGTAGACATAGAAAACCTTATGAATTAATGAACATGATGATAGGGTTGAGTCCTTATGGGTAAGAATCAGGAGTAAGGCCAAAGAGCGACATCATGGTGGGAATCTGTTATAGACCACCCAACCGGGATGAAGAGTGTAGTGGGTTTAGCAGTTACCTGCCCACACCCCCCTCCCCCCCCCCTTTATAAACCCCAGCTAGAACTCAGGACACTGGAAGTTAATAAATGAAGCTTTACAGCAATGCACAATATACAAGCAAATATTTACAAGATATAACAGATATTTA
>VWZI01013872.1:53112-92995 GCA_013396835.1 Psilopogon haemacephalus | reverse complement strand
ATGACCAGAGAAACAGCTGCAGCCAGCACAGACAGAAGCAAACTGCTAATCTGGTTGTTCTGAGAACAGTTCTTAAAACAACTTTTTTTTTCTTACCTCAGTAAAACTCAGTGAAGTGACACACTGTGTTTATCTCTCTGTCAGCCAATAGTCTAATTTCTCACTCAAATTCTCCAATTAGCTCAAACCAACACAAAGAGGTATATGAAATTTTTTTACAAGCAGTTGAAAAAGTTCTCATAATCACGACCCCCTGCTCTCATGGAAGAGTTTAGCTTCCTGGATGTCTGCTGGAAATATAATGCAGGAGGGAGAGAACAATCCTGGAGGTTCCTGGAGTGTGTGGAAGATAACTTCCTGGCACAACTGGCAAGGAAGCCAACCAGAGAAGAAGCCCTCCTGGAGCAGGGTTTTGTGAACAGGGATGAACTTGTGGAGAAAGTAAAGGCTGGAGACTGTCTGGGGCTCAGTGATCATGAGATGATTGAGTTCTCTATTTTTAAGGGAAAAAGGAGAGTGGTTAGCAAAACTACCAGCTTGAACTTCCAGAGGGCAAACTTTGACCTCTTCAGGAGACTGGCTGACAAAGTCCCTAAGGAGTCCACCCTGAAGGACACAGGAGTCCAGGAAGGCTGGACATACTTCAAGAGTGAAGTCTGAAAGGCACAAGTGCAGGGCGTCCCTGCATGCTGAAAAAGCAGTCAGCAGGAAGGCATCCAGCCTGGCTGAACAAGGGCCTTTGGCTGGACCTCGAGAACAAAAGGAGAGTCTATGGCCTCTGGAATAGAAGACAGGCCTCTCATGAGGACTACAAAGCTATGCAGGGAGAAGACTAGGAGAGCCAAAGATCAGCTAGAGCTCAACTAGCCCACAGCTGTTACAGATAATAATAAATGTTTCTACAAATTCACTGACAACAAAAGGAGGACTGGGTAAAATCTCCATCCTTTATTGGATGCAGAGACAAACACAGTGACTAAGGACAAGGAGAAGGCTGAGATGCTCAATGACTACTTTGCCTCAGCCTTTAGCACTAGAACCAGCAGTGCCCTGAACACTCAGCTTCATGAACCCGCAGTCAGGGAGGGGAATCAGAATGAGGTCATCACAATAAATGACACAGTGGTCAGTGATCTGCTAAGCCAATTAGACTCACACAAGTCTATGGGGCTGGATGGGCTACACCCAAAGGTGCTGAAGGAGCTGGCAGATGTGCTCACCAAGCAGCTCTTCATGATTTACCTGAAGTCCTGGCTAGCTGGGGAGGTGCCAATGGACTGGAGGGTATAAATGTGACACCTATCTACAAGAAAGGAAGAAAGGAGGATCTGGGAAACTATAGAGCTGTCGGTCTAACCTCAGTACCAGGAAAGGTCAGGGAGCAGGTCATCTAAAGCGCCATTATATGCCATATAGAGGACAACCAGGGGACCATGCCCAGTCAGCATGGGTTTATGAAGGGCAGGTCCTGCCTGACGAACCTGTTCTCCTTCTATGACAAGATGACCCAACTACTGGATGAGGGAAAGGCTGTGGATATTGTCTACCTTGACTTTCAAAAAGCCTTTGACACGGTTCCCCATATTCTCATGGCCCACTGGAATTGGGATGCCAGTGGAGTCACCATCCCTGGAGGTGTTCAAGAAAAGACTGAATAGAGCACCTGATGCCATAGTCTAGTTGATTGGACAGTGCTGGGTGATAGGTGGGACTGGATGATCTTGGATGTCTCTTCCAAACTGGCCTATTGTATTCTATTGTATTCTATTCTATTCTATATTACTGATTTGACAAACTGACTGCTCATGGCTTAGACAAACACAGCTCTGCTGGATAAAACACTGGCTGGACAAAAGGGCACAAAGAGTGGTGGAGTTAAATCCAGCTGGCATCCAATCACAAGTGGTGTTCCTCAGGGTACAGTGTTGGAACCACTTCTATTTAACATCTTTACTGATGACCTTGATGAAGACAGAGTGGGTCATCAGTAAGTTCAAAGATGATACCAAGCTGGGAGCAGTGTTGATCTGCAGGAGGGGTGGGAGGCTCTACAGAGGGACTTGGATAGATTGGATTGATGGGCCAATGTTAATGGCATTGGCCATTAACAGTGCCAAATGCCAGGTCCTGTACTTGGGTCACAACATCCCCAAGTAACGTCACAGGCCTGGGGCAGTGTGGCTGGAGAGCTGCCTGGCAGAAAAGGACCTGGGGTTTCTAATTGACAAGCAACTGAATATGAGCAAGGACCGTGTCCAGGTGGCAAAGAAAGCCAATGGCAGCCTGCCCTAAGAAATTCTGCATCCAGCAGGAGTAAAGAGGTGATTGTCCCCTTGTAGTTAGGTCTGGTGAGGCCACACCTCAAGTATTGTGTTCAGTTTTTGGGCACTTCAATAGAGGAGGGACGCTGAGATGCAGAGGAGGACAATGAAGCTGGTGAAGAGCCTGGAGAACAAATCTTATGAAGAGCGACTGAATGAGCTGGGACTGTTTAGTTTGAAAATGAGGAGGCTGAGGGAAGATCTCATTGCTGTCTACAGCTATATGAAAGCTGTATGATGTTGTGGAGAGGTTGGTGCTGTCCTCCTCTCAAAGGTAAATAGTAATAGAACAAAAGGGAATAGCCTCAAGTTGCAACTGGGTAGGTTTAGACTGGATATTAAGAAAAAAACCCATTCACAATAAGAGTGGTCAGGCATTGGAATGGGCTGCTCAGGGAGGTGGTTGAGTCACCAACCCTGGATGTGTTTAAAGGCTGTCTGGATGTGTTGCTAAGGGATATGGTTTACGGTGAAACTTACAGAGTAAGAGATATCAGTTGGACTTGGTGATTCTAAAGGTGTTTTCCAACCTGAATGTTTCCATTATACTGTTAAAAATTGAAAGCAGGTTGAAGGTGATAGTTTTTCTTTACAGTTAAGATTCACTCATGCTTTTTCTTATATGGTCTTTAGGCTGGCTGCTCAGAACACTGGCAGTCTTGTCAGACATTAAGTTTTATACAGCTGGATGCATCTCATTGACCTTTTGTCTTGTATGAGAATGCCACAGGGGCAGGTAATATATAGCTATATTGGAATCTGGGGGCACATTAATAAATACATTTGTTCTAAGATGCAGACAAGAACAGAATGGAGTGATCTCTGCTGAACCATCTCACATTATTGTCAAGGAAGATTATTCATCTAAACTTTATTAAAAGTCCTACCTTTCAGTACATAAATATCTTTAGAAATTAGAAATCTGATTCATGCATCCATAACTAAAAAAGTTTTGGAACTTTACCCAGCTGTAATGAAGATAGGTTTTATATGACGATGAAATGGTGTGTGTATGGGGTAAAGTGACCAATGCTGGGTCTGCAAGTGGACAGTAATGCATAAGTGAAAACTAAGGACTTAATACAACTACATTGAGCCCTTGTTTAGACACAGAATTATTCACCTTCCACTTTATTAACTTAAGACAATATATTTCATGGTTTCTTGCCTCATTTATTGGTGCACTTCACAGATGCATTTTACTCTAGCTGCATTAAAGTATACACACAAAGCATATCAGGCTAGGGAGTCTCACTGAAATTATTATGTCTTTTAAGCTGAACAAGAAAAATTCTCATGATCTGTTGACAAAAACCTTTAACCTATAAAATGGAGTTTTGGACATAATAGAAATGTATTTAAAATGATGATGCAATCACACAATTTTTGTCTCAGATAACTTAGTGCACAGGTCTACTAGGGAGAAAACAAGAAAAAAACAAACAACCAACCCAACAGAAAACCCATAATCAAAAACCCACAAACAAAACCAAAGGTAAAATAAAGGCTTTTAATTCCAAATTTGATTCCAGTAGTCTTGAAGAATTCAGGCTCACAGGCTTCGAAAGATTAGGAAGCAATTTTAAGTTATGAAGTATTTTAGTAACTTTTGCTATAGGACCACATAAAAGCAATAGTTTGGTAGGTAGCATTGAAAAAAGGAAAGATTAAGCTTTACTATATATATGTGATTTAATATGTACATTTTAGATTATTTTTTAAGGAAATCAAACATAATCAGAAATGACATAATGTGCAGCTTAACCATGATTAAAAGTGTAGATGCTGCAATATAAATTAAAAAGTGAAATAAAACTAATTATATTTTTAACAGTTAACCCAGTTACTTGAAAAAAAAAAACTAAATACTCAGGTATGTTTCTTTGCAGCTTTTTTTTTACTATGCCTCACTCTGACATGATGCACTCAGGAGACAGCACACCTATCTGAAGTGGTAGAGGAGGCTAGCTGCAGTCTTGGTGGCTAGCCTTCATTGCAAAGCAATGTTAATAGGCTGTGATGCAGCTGTTAATAAAAGAAACAGTCACACTGTGGTCATGGGTCCAGGTATATACCCTTCTTGTTTATACTGTAAGAAGAGTGAAGAGGAGGAACACTTCAGTTCTCTCACATGAAAGCAACTTATTTACTATCTTAAAATCAAAACACCTAAAATTTAATGCCCCAAATACTAAAAAGTAAGAATATCCAATATTTGTGTCACTGTTCTTTGATAAAGCTGATCTTTTACAATATATCCAGATGTGCTGAAATTCTACAAATCGCATCAGGAAAATACATACTAATGATTCTGGTAGTGCTTTGGTGTATTCGTTTCCTATGTATCCTTTCAAGAAAGCAATTGCTTCCCCTGTGATGGAAGCAGGTATTAGTTTTAAACACATAAATAGGTGTGTGCATGGTTTTGATAGCGTGGGATAAAGTCCAGAGGAAATACCTTTGTTTCTGACTACACGTTTTCATATACTTTCAGTTACTACGTACTATCCTAACAAACCTTCTCCAAGGAAGCTTTCAAATACAACTGTGAATAGTATGTTTCTTCAAAACAAGTCAAGCAGATTACATCTATGTACCAGCTAAATATACAGACATTTTCTTATGACAATGATAGGATTATTTCACAATCAACTGAAGATGCCATTATAGCAAACAGTCTCAGAGTAACTAAGAAATGGTTTGTCTACATAACCATATTGTTTTACCAAGAACTTGACAGAAACACAAGTAACTAAACACAGTAACTCAATGAACATGGTTTTCCTTCTGTTGGCACAGCATCTTAATTTTAAATACTAGTTTGTTTGTTTTTTTTCCAACAGAAATTACTTCCTTCTAACAGTGTTTTTACTCTACTCACAAACCATAAAAAGTGTACCAAAACTTGGGTCATCTTGTGTGTCTCTGCAATTGAAACACCAAAGGAGAGCAGCAGCACTTTATCACAGACCTCAGGCCACTTTCTTATCTGTCTTGTGAAACTCCTCAACTGGAAATAGGATGGGAAAGTCACATAACAACTAAAAGTTAGTGTGAACTTTTGAGTACCATTCACACAAAATCTGCAGAACATTTGGTTGGTCTTTAATTACAGAAACACTGCTTAAGCAATCAGGTAATCTATGATTCAGGTATGCAACAAAGATATTTCCAAGGGCAAGTGTAATTTTTCCTCATTTTTCTAAATCAGACCTCAAAAGTATGCCAGAAAAGAGTACACTTCAGTTTTAGACACAGAGTAAAATACAGTCTGATTAAAATATGTCCAAGGGTTTACTCTTCTTAGTGCTTTTTCACTACTTATTTGAACTGTCATCCAAATGCTCTCATAATGAAATATTAAGCTTTTGACATTAAATAGCAGAAAGCAATGAATAAGATTTGTAATTTGTAATTTGCACAGACACTTGTAGCTGCAAGGTGCATACAAGTCAACAGCACTTAGCAGGCTAAGTAGTTAAATCATAGCAATATTCTCAACATGCAGTCTAGACTCTGAAAAGAAAGAGAACAGCTTGCTGCAAAAAGGTCAAAGTCACAGTTGTGTTTAGCAGCAGCATCCATCTAGGAAAAAAGAGATGGAGCCTGAAATATATTGCCCTGCTCCAAATGCTCTTTTATGAAGATGTATATGACTGACAAGATAGGTTACAGAATGGAGAACCTTCTGTTCAGCTCACCAAACACCATCATAGAAAACATGCCTATTTAATACATGTCTGCTGGAATAGCTTAGTGAGCTGCTCGCACTTTTATCTCACAGACAGCTGCATGGCCCAGAATCCAGCTTGAGCCAACACTGCCTGACAGAGCTAGGATTATTAGCTCAGTACTGAGCTCTTCTAACTATGGCCACATTACTTGAAGCAAGCTCCACACTTTAATCAAACATTGCTGTAACCAGATTGCACAAATGATTGATTTGGAGACAAAATGTGCCACCAAGAAAAGAACTAGTTTCAGCCAAGGAAGTTGGAACAAAGAGTCTAACATAGGAAGGGGACAGTATGCCTCACAGAGCTGAGTCACAGGACAGAGTGCAGAGAGCACAGGCAGAATGCACAACCTTCCCACAGAACCCTCCAGCCATTGCAGAAGCAGTACCTGCACCACTTCAGCAACTCTATTGTTTTATTTCCAAAGCAGTGTTTAAATGCCAGGAAGGTCGGAGTAGCTCCCTCTATGGTCTCATGCTGTTCAGGGAGTTGTTCAAAGACTTCAGACATTGTACGTTCAGAATCAAATAGGTCACTGTGATTGTTTCTCGGTGCAAGGAGTATATTTGCATGGTGCCATTTAAGCTCAATCTGGACAGTGGTTCTCAGTGAACTCTTTTATAGCAGAGCTTGGTAATACCTTACATAGTTCCCAAAAGCAACATGGTATACACTCCTGATCAGCTTGAAGAGAAAGTGAATAAGGCCACGCAGAAAGCAGCAAAGACACTTTTTCATCCCTTTCACCACTGCAATGTACAGATAAAAGCAAACACCTTTATGATTCAAATTCACCCACTGTACAGAGATACCTGTACTTCAGACAAAGTCACTTCCTGAAATAAATACCTAAATGAATATGGGCTAAAAAACGATCACTTTGACTCAGTTATAAAGTAGCTCTGCAACAGGCATAACTTGCAGTCAGTGGAGTTACTCCTAATTTACATCAGTAGCTCCCACAATAAGCACAGTAGTTAGTTTCAAGTCTGAACTGACCTCTGTTTTTCACCTCGCATTTTTAATCCCTCCTCTATGAATCCTGAATATTGTTGGAAGTGTTTTGCTGTGGTTACAAAACTAGAAGTACAGGCAGTGTTAAGGTTTATTTCAAGGGCTGAGAGATATGCAGAGACTATTTAACGTCTCAACTAATAAAATTAAGAAACACCTATTCATTATTTTCTCCTAACAGCAAAACTCCTAACAGAGTTTTTCTTGCTGGCACGGAGATTGCTGTTTCATTGCACTTCTACTACCTCAGGTCTATTGTGTCACTGTTACCACAGTGGCACTTCTATTCCTACCAAAGCAGCATGTGTGCATACAACTCTGCAAAACAGATGAATGCCCACCTTGCTGCCAGGCAAATATGAGGGAAGGATGCAGGAAAAGCACAGGAAGAAAGTAGAGCAGGACATATGGAAAGAGGCAGATTACTGTGAGTTTGCCACACTGAAGACAAAGCTCAGCTAATAGCGTGCTTGGAGCTGTAGCTGAATTATGTGGAACCAAATCAACTGCAAGAACACTGCTCTTTCTTTGGTATCTGTCTTAAGCAATGCATTTGCTGCACTGCCAGGCTATCCTCCAGCCTTCTCCAGATATCTGGCAAAAAGCTTATTTAACCTCAGCTCAGTCCAGGATGCTTCCAGTTAGAGGTCAACTCACTGTATCTGCTGTATAACTAATATAAATGAATTGCTTTCAATGCAGATCAGTCCAAAGGGAAAAAGAGAAAGCCACTAAAGTAATGACTTCACACAGAGGTACTGTTGCAAGAAATAAGTGAAGTGTACCCAAGGTGCACCTTGAAAGCACAGAACATGCAACATTATCTCTTTAGCTCTGACTAGGGTAAAACCTGCTGATATGACTCAGAAATGATCCATGTAATGCCATTATGAAAGACTCAATGTCCTCAGCATCCTCAACCAGTGAGAAAAAAGCTTGTATCATTATGTGCTATTCTAAATTACTACAATTTATATAATCTAATATTTTAGACTGATACCATTTTAGATAAATGAATGTGTATGTTGTATTGAGACATAGGAAGGATTTTAAATTTTACATTTCTGTGCATTAGCATAAGAAATCCCAGGCAACCAGAATGAAGGGCCACAGTCTCAAATTGTGCCAGGGAAGGTATAGGCTGGCTATTAGGAGGAAGTTCTTCAAAGAGAGAGTGATTTGCCATCGGAATGGGCTGCCCAGGGAGGTAGTGGAGTCACCATTCCTGGAGTTTCTCAAGAAAAGACTGGATGGGGTACTTAGTGCCATGCTCTAGTTGATTGGATAGGACTGGGTGATAGATTGGACTGGATGACCTTGGAGGTCTCTCCCAGCCTGGCTGATTCTACGAAATCAAGTGTCATGGTTTTATGAGACTGCTATGGATAGTAAATTTTTAGTTTCACAGAGGTTATCAGCAAGTGATCTTTATATGGAAGCTCTCTATTACAGTCACACTGTAGTACATACTTTCTAGTTAATAAAAAAGCTATACTGATCTAGCCACTTTCATTTGTCTAATTTTCCTTATATGATTTATTTATTTATAGGAACCTGTCTAGAAAGATTTTCCAAGAAAATTTATGTTAGTGTAAACAGGCTATTACTTCTACCTTTGCTTGCTTTTTAAACCAAAAGGGATTGTGTCTCCCAGCTCTCTCATAAACCCAAACATACCAGGGAAGTCTCACTTATGAGCATACATACATGCAAGTTTTATGTATGTTGGAAAAATATAGAGGCCAATAAAAAAAGTCCTACCTAATAAAAATTTTAGCAAACATGTTTCATTTTATTTCCATGAACACAAGGTTGGAATCACAGGAAAACAAACTATAGCAGCCTGCATCACTATCACAGACAAAAATTTCACAATTACAAGGGCTCAATCTCTCTCACTCCATTCTTCAGAACAAGAAAAGCTTTGTTATGTGATAAGCAAATGTCTCAGATATAATTTCATTTTTTTCCAAACAACATTTTGTGATTACAGTATATGAAAACACATGCATGTCATTAACTTCTCTATTTTTACCTAACCTACTAGAAATCAAGTATGAAATTGTGCATGAACCTCATAGTTATCTCTAGAAAAAGGATATGAATACCCTCACTTACTAGGGACTAAAGGATAGAGTATATCACAGTTCAGAGGAAATCAGGATTCAGACCAAGTCAATTTACACAAGGAGAGACCAATTTTAATGTGTGACTATTTTGTTTTAACTTTGTTTTAGTGACAACATCAATTTTTAAAGATTACAAATTATTAGAAACAGCTGAGGAAGTTGCATTCAAATTGCACATGAACAGAACTTCAAATGTCTCATAGAAAGCATTCCTAAATACAGGGAAGACTGTATACATAGCATGTCCTCATGGGAATGACAGACATCACACATACTTAGTACTTGTAAGAACCCAGGTGACACTGAACATTTTAAAAAATATATCTTTCCTAAATCTGCTTTGTTCATTCCTAGCATTTGTAAATTGGAAAAGTTACATGGCACTGTACTTCAGCATCTGAACCCCTCAAAGGAAGTATGGCCTTGATTTCTCTCACCATCATAACTCTGTAACTACAAATTCTACGCCTTCAATATGACACGGCTACAAGCTGAGGGTCAAGTGCAAAGCAGTAAAGGTGCACAAACTGCAGTCAGCTAGTAAGAGCTGTGTCTTGTCACAGGATGAAGTCGTGGCTAGAATTCCCTAGCATAGTGTAAATTCTTAGTGTAAATTACTCTTAACATTGCAAGGACTGAATTTTTATTACACCTCAACAAAATGGCAAATATTACTCTCAGTTTTCAATAATAAACTGAAACTAAACAAACATGACTTAACATACTTAAAATGTATACTAATCTACAAAGAATTTCCAATTGTTAATTCACACCTCCATTAACTGAAAGCGTCCTACTGCCCTTCTCTAGAAATGACAAGTTTCAAAACTTCTGCTGAAGTGTGTTCTTCCCAGTTTTCTCCCTATCTTCATTTTCAATGATAACATGAAGACATAATATCTAGTTAGATTATGAAATTCTACTGAAAATAAATTGAATAGGCTTGTCCTTACCTTGGTAGGAAAACACTTTCCACTACATAGAAGTCTTGCATAAGAACATCTCTGTCTGGTTTTGATGTAAGGTTTCCTACCGTGTATCCGATTCCCAACTGGATAGCACCTTTAATAGCTGACGATGCAGTCTGCATAGAAAATAAAAATTCAAACATGAGTGTGCTAAAAATAGATTTCTGGATTTTATGAGTAACATTATGTACCAAACTTTTAATAATTTTAGCAACAAAGCTATGTCATCTCAACCTCCAAGACCTCAGAGAGATGACTACTTCTCAATTAAAAGTCTTTGAAGAAACACTACGTAGTAGGAAAATACAGAAAAAGTACTGACTGAGACTTCTGCAATTATCCAAATTTTGACACTGAGTTCTAACTCAGCACAGAATCTTAGAATACCAGGTTGTAAGAGATTTCAAGGACTATTTCTAATCCAGCCTTTCAGGGCAAAAGCATGGCTTCCCTGGGGAGATTATTCCAAGGGCTGATTGTTCTCACCGATTTTTCTCTCTTGTGTCCAGCTGGAATCTTCCCAGAAGTACCTTATACCTATTACCTCTCATCTTTTCCACATGACTCCTTGTAAAAATGGAGTCTCCATGTTCTTTGTATACGCAGTTTTAATGCTAGAACATGGTAATAAGGTCTCTTCTGAAGTCTTCTTTTCCGGAGGCTGAACAAACTTGTTTCTCTCAAGTTTCCCTGTCCTTTAATTATCTTGGAGGCACTTCCCTGGCCTGTCTTCATCTTTTTTGTGTAGTAGGTAGGGACAAAAACTGAACAGATGTGGTCTGACAAGCACTGAGCAGAGCAGAATCTTTACCTCTGCTGGTGAAGCCTTTATTGATGTTCTGTTGGCTTTTTTCGTTGCAAGAGCACACTGTTCACTTATATTGAAACTTGTTCACACCCACACATTCCTTTCCACAGAGCTGTTCCCCAGCTAGGCAGATGTCAGTCCATGCTGTACTCCTGGATTATATTTTGTATTACGTGCAAGCTCTAAGGCTTGTCTTTGCCACTCTGACAGACTTTCCTAGTCCCGCTAGATGGCTCTCCCTTCTAAAGTCTCCACTTCTTTGATCAGTTTGGTATCATCAGCAAACTTCACCAGGGCATACTTGCTCCCATCATCCAGATAACTTTTTAAGATATTAAACAGGGGGCAATATTGATCCTTGGGGAGCCCACCTGTGACAAGCAGTTTGAAAAGGAGCTATTTATCAACAACCTTTGGGTGCAGCCTGTCAGCCAGTTTCCCGCCTACCACACAGACCACTTGTCTAGACTGTAATGAATCAGTTTCTCTATAAAGAGACTGTAAAAAATAGTATCAAAAGCCTTGGAGAAATCCAGCAGACAATGCTGACTGCTCAAGACATATCAACTGAGCAGAGTACTTTGTTAAAGGAGGAGACCAAGTTTGTCAAGCACGATTTGCCCTTGTTGGGCACCATTTTCCCATGTTGGCTTTTCCCAAGCATGTCTTCCTTTTGACCTGTGATAGCCCCCAGGAAGATTCATTCCATAACTTGGAATGAAGTAGGTCAATGGGCAATGACATTTGCCATCTTTAGGGATGTCCCTTGACCAATGATTAAGGAGAGCAGCCTCACAATGATGTCAGCCAGCTCTCCTAACAACCTTGGGTGGTTATTGTCAGGACCCATCAATTTGTAAGGGTCAAGCTCTTTTTTTAGTTCACTTACCAACTCTTTCTTCACTGACAGCGGGTCTGAAGTTGCACCAACCTGGATTTTTGCTCAGCAGGCCTGAGGCCTGTTGTAGGTGTTTTGTTTGAGAGTGTGACAGACCGAGATTATCTTACTTCACACTTTTTGTAAGGAAAAAGGGCAGGAAAATAATAATGTTCTCACTGAATTGGAGAGGAATATACAGAAAGGTATTTTAAAATGTGCAGGAAAAGATATTAATACCTAATACATATACAGAACGCATAACAATTCCCCTAAATCCTTCCCCCCAAGGAAACCAAATCCACCAAACCCCAGCACACATTTGCTGCCATCCCTCACTGTCTCCCACTAGGCCCTAGCAGGCCAAAATTCACTGCAGCCCTGGAGCCTTGGAGGGCACTGCCCACGGAGCAAAGGCTTACAGAGTTACTCAGATAAGGATCCCTCCGAAGGGCTGCAGAGGCAGAGAGAAAAGAGAATGAATGGACCTTGCTGCTTACTTTTAAAGTGTTTGCAGGGTTATGGGATTGAATAATATCATTAGGATATCTGGGAGTGACTAGGTCATCCCCTGCGACAGATCTTGGACTCTGTAGTTTTTTTTAAGGGAATCTGGGATAGCCTGGAACACCTCAAACCACCACAAGGCCCAAGAGTGCTGGTAAGGGCAGAGAGGAAGAAAGTGTTGAGAACCTCTGCCTTTCAGTGTTGTTGATGACTAATTTCCCTCTCCTGCTTAACAGAGTGCAAATATTCTCCCTCTGTTTCTGCTTGTTTACAGATCTGAAGAATCCTTTCTGACAGAGTTTGACAAGTTCAGTTTCAGTGTGAGCTGAGCATTTGCTTTCTACCTGCATGCCCTGGCAATGCCTGTGTAGTTCTCAGTAGGCATTCATTTGTTTTTCCATCTCTAGTGCACTTCACTTTTGGTTTTGCTCAGATTCAGAAGCTCACAGTTGAGCCAAGGGAGTCTCTGTCTCCAACTACTTCTTTTATATTTAATGAACTGTTTTTGTGCTTCCAGGAGACCATTCTTGAAAAGCTGCCAGCACCCACTAGCTCCTTTATCCTCCAGGGAAGTTTCCCCAAGAAAGCCTCCCAACCTAACTCTGAGTGAGTTGAAGTATATTTTTCTGCAGCCTAAAATCTTTGCCTTGCTACTAACCTCCTGCAGCCCAGCAGTGTACCAGACTCCACAGTACTGTGACCGCTGTGACCAAGATTATCAGTAACCGGGATATCACAAAGCAGGTTTTCTTGGTTTGTGAACAGCAAGTCCATCGGTGCCTCTTTCCTGGTTGAAACATCTAAGATTTTTATGAAGAAGCAATCCTCTACACATTGGAGGGTATGAGCTGCTATATTGCTTTTCCAAGAAAACGTCTGCATAGTTGAAGTCATCCATAAGAAACAGATTCTGTTACACTAAAGCTTCCTTAAGTGACGCAAATATTGCTTCATGAGCCTTATCATCTTGGTTTGGAGGTCAATAGCAGATGCTACTGCAAGATTCCCCTTGGAGATGACCGCTCTGATTTTGACCCAGAGATATTTGATAGCACCTCCACAATCTTTGTAGCTGATGTCTATACACACCCAAGGTTCTCTTTAAACATACAGCATGCCCATCCACTGTGATCATCTTAAGACATTTTCAATCTTGCTGGACTCTAAAACTGCTTCAGGAGTTTGACATAGCACGTATTATCTTCTGGAAAAAAACAGCTACAAACTCCAGGCAATTGTACATGTATGCCAAGGCCAATGGCTTCAATGCAAATTCTGGATATAAATTTGTTTATAGAGTTGTGGGAATGGTCAATGCAAGAGGTAAATTAATTGAGTGAAATCTATAGAGAAATCAAATAATTAAGGAATAAAGATCTCTATTTAATGATCTATGCACATAGAGTTAAACAACTTAATTCCACAAACTGGGCTTGGAGGGCAGAGTAGAGTTCAAAAGGACAGGATCAAGTAGTGACAGATACATAAATTGCATATATAGACAAATTGAGACCATCTCTGAAACTTTATCACATCGGCTAGACAATCTTGCTGGATGGATTAAAAAAAAAAAAAACCAAAAAGGATGAAACTGAGTCAAAATAAAAAAAATAGTCAAGAAAGAAGTTCTTAAGAAAAGATGGAAGGAGTTAGAAGACAAAAAAATGCAAACCCCAACTAATAAACATTGGGAAGCGAAAGAAAGCTACCAGGAAGAAAGTACCTTCCTTTGGAATGCTGTATTTTCATCATTTTGAAGGTACCACTTTGTGCCTACTATCAGGGTTTATCTCTTATCCACCAAAGAGACTGTATCAGTAGAAGCAAAGGACACAGAAGTTTCATGGTCAGAACCACTTCTTCACTTGAATGAAAGCATTTCAGGAGTGGGAATTACATAAGAAATGGCTCAAGTACACAAAACTACTCTTGTTACAGTTCTCCGAACAGCATATGCTAGAGTGACTGCTTATTCTTATAAAAGAGAGATGTGTAGCTCCTAAATAATTAAGACTGCACACCAAGCATAACTTGTGCTTGCATAACAGTTTAGAACAGGCAGTTTGGTGGGAACAAACAACACCACCATTCTTAGACTACTACTTCAACTATTAAAAAGATTTGGCTTTGTGTCATAAGAAGATTCACATTTTTTTCTTTATTGAAAGACCTCTATTCATGAATGATTAATGTCCAACAAAAGCTGTAATTATGTAACTTTGATCAAGCCAATACACATATAAACAGAGTTTCTGCTTCATAGCTGGATGCTTACCTCCAGACCAAGGCACTATGTCTGAAAAAGTAGTAAAAGTAGGAGGCAGCATAGTATTGTATTTTATTACTGAGAAAGGATAAGTCATTCAAAAAACCCAACCAAACTAATGAAAGAAAAAAAACCCAACAAAACAAACCCAAAACAGAAACAAAATCAACCAAATAAAGCCACTAAAAAACTCAAGGCAGGTAACTTGGCAATGTAATTTCAACTGAACGCTAGATCACATTTAAAGGTCATAAACTATTTCTGTAGGATTGCTGACAGGACAGCAGAATGTGAGTCTTTCTGCTGGTATGGTGCAGACCTACAAAGTAACTTTCTTGTAATTTCCACTCCTAATCAAAAGTACCTTTAGAAATCAAACATAATTTCTGTAGGAATCATTAGCAATAGGTTTAACAGAAAAGCAGTGTTATGAAATAACTCAGGACACTTCAACAACTGTTTCAAAACAAATCAATAGCAGTTACAGCCTGCTGACAGTCATTGCCAGCCCAAAGTAAACCGTGAGCCACTGTTATAAGTTAACCTAAACAAAGACTGGCTAGTCAGTATCCCTCTAGCAAATAACAAGGTTATGTTTTCACAAGCCTTAAAATGAAAACAAAACAAACCCTGGAATCTGTCTCAATACAAACAGTTGTCTTGGTCTGACTTTTTTATTATTAGTTTGTGATTAAGAATCTAAAGAAGAGATTTAAAACTTTTTTTCTCAAGCCCTAGGGGAAAGGTTCTTGATGCATCCAATTTACTTCTACTGAAGTTTATTGCAATCTACAAATGCTGATGGAAAAATTGAACTCTCATGCATTTTTCCTTACTCAAGCACTTCTTTTAATGCACAAGAAGGCAGCAAAATCCAGTTTCAAATCTAAGCCACTTATTTCTTTCAATTCTTCTTGAATATTCTCTTGCTGTAGGGCAAGCAATAAAATTCAGCAACCTTTTGTGCTTTGAGTTTGCTCTTTTAGAGACCAATACAAAGTTTTCTTTCTATTTGCCTCATGCAGAGTCTCAGAAAGTGGTCCTGAGTGCATGTATCATCTGCAAATGCACAGGTGACAGTGTACAGTGACTTACTCAACCTTCTATCAACACCTTCTGAAGCTCTAAGAAATGAAAGACTAATCACCAGGATAAACAACTTCAACTGATTAATTTTAGCCTATAGCTGGACTTGTCGCAAATGCTTCACACCGCGGTGACAACTGTCTTGGCTACCTAAAGTGGCACAAGTTTTGCCACCCTCCTTATGGTAAATAGGGTATTACTGTGTACAGCACAGGCATGTTGGTCATTTTTGTACTGACAACAAAACCAGAAATCTAAAAAAATGTTGCTGGTTTCAGACTACACTGCTTTTATTGGCATTAAAACTGTGCATCCTAATGTTCAGGGCAAGATCTGCGATCCTTGGCAACATGTAACAGCAAAAACTCAGATTGATGCAGGCACACAACCTTGTTGCCTTCAGCCCAGCCAAGGTCTTATCCACTAAAGACTAACCTTCACTTCTGATGCTGTTAAAAAAGACAGACCAGCTCTTTCCTCTCCATCCTCCATGAATCTATGTACTGGTACTCTTGGTACTATACCATCAAGTTTCTGTGTCCAGCTAATCCCTAACGAAAGAGCTGATACAAGATTTCAGCATGATCAGTTCCCTCATTCACAAAAATACTAATGTCAGCCACTCAGCTGAATAAAAAACAACCAAAGTCTGACACCATAGACCAAAATCAATAGGACTTATATTTGTCTTTTTACAGGCTACAGAAGGACAGGCAAAGACTGAACTAGTAAAACACTTATCTTCTCAAAATTAACAGATGCAACAGGTTAATACACCCCTGTGTAACCTGCTCCCCCAGTGCAAAAGTGATGGAAAAGCAACACATAAAACTCAGGATTGAGATAAAGAGATAAGAGTTTAATATAACAGGAGATACCATAATCATAGTGCAGAATTACCTTAGCTTAGACTATTTGCAGGGAAAAGAATAACATAAGACTAAAATATAACATAACACCATAATTACTTTAGCTTAGCTTACTTGCAGGGGAAAAAAATGCAGCAAAAGGCAGGAAAGGAAAAAAAGCAGCACAGAACAGAAAACCAAAACCAAGGTGCCATCCAACTTCCATCCATCTCACCTCCAGGCCTGCAGAAATGAGATAGCACCCAAGACCTGGAACCCAGAAGCAGCAACTGGAACAGGAAGCATCCCATGATACAGTCTGAATTTCAAGCTCCATAATACTTTGCTCCACCTGGCAGTAAAATGCTTAAGCTGGCATAACTGCAGCTTGGTATGAATAACAGCAGCAGGTTGAACTTAACCCATGACAACAGGTCATCACATTCTGAACACATCTTAATGGACACTGTGTTTATACTCCGTGCTTTGTGCTGTATGACTAGCACATTCTTTTCTTGGTAGTGGGATCTCTGTATTTCTCCCTAATTCAAACCTCAAATCATGTACAAATTCTCCCCAGTTCAGTTTTTCAAGAAAAGTTAGTTCAGGAGGGAAAAGCCAAACTTTGCTACAACTTTTGGTTAAACTCTTCCTTATGGAGATACAAGGAAGGAAAGTGTGAAACAATTATTAAATACAATGTAAATGCAAACTATGAAATTGCCCATTTCCCATACTACTGCCACAGACTGCCAGCATCTCTAAGAAACAGGGACCTGCTCTTTCACCTACCATCAGCTGCATGTCAAACGGGAGCAGACCAGCAAAGACAAAAGACCTGCATTTTAGGAAGAGACGTACTGGGGATAAAGTGCTCCAGGAGAAGTCTTAACAATTTTGAAACTGTTGAGACAAGAAGACTGTATTTGCTGTATAGTATTGCTAAACAGTCTGTGGAGACAAAAAATTAAATGCAGAGTCATAAAGCATAACAACAAGTTACAGGACAAAAACAGAATGTAATACAGAACACAAATATGTGGAATACCTGCATTACTGATAAGTATTATAGCACAATATATGCTCATGAATTAAGGTTCACTACAGATCAGTCTTCCACTCACTCTACATAACTCCAAGCTAAAGATTTTTCAGGATAGCACAACAAATGAGAACTTGAATCCTTTCAAATCAGGTATTAAGTTTGTGTATGATCCCACAAATGTACTAAGTAGGATTTTAACCCTGCTTTTCCAACATATAATCACTTTCAGGATAGTTCCGTAAAAATACAATTTATTATTTTCATTTAAAAAGGTGCTTCTCATACACACAAATGTGTAAAAAGGTAGTTTACATTCAGAATTATAAAAAGTAATAATAAAAAGATTCAATAGAACTGAAGCTCTTTAACAATCATGCAAGTTACGGACAAGAAGGACTGGGAAAGTCTGGCTTTACCAAAACAAACAAACAAACAAAAACAACCCAGGGAAGACAAAATATAGGTGCTATGGTTGTAGAAAATATGTTAAACATTGCTTAGTAATTACTTCCACTAGGGTGAGAAGGTTTTAAATGGTTAGCAAACCTAAATAATCACTGATATGATGGTAAAGGATTAGTTTTAAGTGCATAGTACACTAAGACTTCAGATAGTAAATAGTATTTTTCAAAAACTACTTCTCTTGTATTTTCTCCATATATGCATGAGTGTATTAATGACAGAAGACAAATCATTTGACAGAAAAAAACCCTGTCTCTTAATGAGCAGAAAGAAACTGATAAAGGTGAAGGTTTCCTTTAATAAAAGTTGCTCTTTTGTTTACAGTTATTTTCCCATTCTTAACTTCCACTGGCTCTTTCGTAAGTTTTTATACATTTCCCACAAGCAGTTTGTGGAAATTATAAAACTAACGCTGTTGCCTTCCTTAGAAGTAGACATTCTAGTGACCTTCCTTCAGACTGTGTGGATATAAACTTTGTCCTTGTTTATCTGTTCTCTCTTTTTATAACTCATTTTATTGCAGCTGAAGTTTGGCCTATGAACTTTCTGGGGCAAAGACAGTGATTCTTTCAGAAGACATCTGCCCTTATTGCAGGTGCTATAAAGCTATTAAAAAAAAAAAAAAAAAAGTTAACTCTGTCCAGCAACTCTACCTTACCACTGCTCTCAAAGGCAAGATGTTTGCTTTCTCCCACCCTCCGTACTGTTGTCATTCAAATGGATTTTAAAATCTGCTTTATGAAATGGGCAATTTTCACACTTCTGTGTAAGAGACACGGAGAAAAAGCCATATGAGTAGAAGCCACCACTGATTAACACAGCTTTGCAGCCATATTTCCTACAGCGTAGCTGATATTACTGAAGCATTTCTACTATGGTCTATGGAAAAACTTGTTCTCATTTACCTCACTCTACTGATTAGTGGCACTTATCAAACTAGACTGGTGTAGAATAGCTTGCTTCCTTCAGGCAGCATTCTCAGTGAAGTTTATATAAAAAAAAAAAAGAAGTATGAAATCTACAAAATAATTCACCCTGTTAAGCTAAATGTGAATTTTCTACAGCAAATAGGGACTTTTTTTCAGTTACCATAAGTACCAGGAATCTGCCACTTCCATGCAAGCACGGCTTATCTTTTCCAGATTCCCAAATAGATACTAAACCTCCATATGTTATGGAAACACTAAGTCAAATCTCCTAAGGAGAATGTTTGCTGAAAAATAGTATGTCTTCTTCAAGCAACATTTTAAAAGCTTCTTTGAACTTCAGGAAGTTGCAATTATATTCAAGATGTATGTGTAGTTATCTGTTCACTGCTTCTGCACTATAGCTCTTGTCTGAGCATCTGCTGTGTTTTCAAATGGAATTGTATGTACATCTTGTATCTGCTTCTGCTGAAGCTTCAAGAGGTGGCTCCATCATCTCATAATGCTCTCCACAGCTACCGTGTTTGAGCTATCAAATTCCTTTTATATTAAGTCACAAACAGGGCCATAAAAATAGAGTTACTAGAAAATCCCACTGACTGAACTAGTTTTATTGTTTCTTCACAATTTGTAGCCATGGGGTCACTACAGCCACAGCATTCTTTCACTTCACTTCACACTGGTTTTACATCAAATGTTTGCCCAGGTGCTGTAGGTCACACTTTATGAAGCTGGACTTCTGCCCACCATCCTCATCTCTTGATTTTACTGTTGTTGGGGAAGGGAATGGGAGTCTGGGAGCATGTGAATGGCCACAACTAATTTGTTCTTACTTCCTACAGAACATAATACCTCTGCACTACTAGTGTGCTTTGCAAGAAGCAGCTGCAACTTCCAGGTGAAAATCCTACCTAATGTTTTTCCTTATAATAAGACAATCTATAACTTGAAATAACCAGAAACACAGAAATAAATTTGTACAACACAGGTGTCATTAGAAATGTCCAGTGGACCTGAAAAAATAAAGACCTGCAGCAAAACACAGGAATATCTGAGATGTGTCTCTTCATTCAGAAAGCTGAAATTATAGTGGTCTATGCCATGTTTTTTTGTTGTTAGTTTTCTTTGCACTCTAGAAAAATGCCTCAGTATAGATTTATGCCACAGTTGTATAACTGCTCTGTTTAGTGTTGGCTGCACTTTGTTATATCTAACAACTGCCTCGCTATTAAAATATACACAGTAGGTCTTATCTTTTTCTAGCATATTTTGCTGAATGTAAGCATAAATGCTGTATCATTAAATACATTCAACTGATGATATTGTACTTTTTTGTTGTTGTTTTCTCTCCTTACATAATTACTGGTCAAAGTTGGTGATAGGAGCTTCTTTTAGTTCTTTGACTATTTTTAACAGCTTTGTGGGAATGCTCTCCCAGAAAACAGTGAAGACACTATGTTCCTCCTGCTCAACTGCTAATAGAATGGTTTTCTGAAACAAACTGAATCTGATGAGAGGTGTCTCTGCCTATGGTGGAGGGTTTGAACTAGATGATCTTTGAGGTCCCTTGCAACCTAAACCATTTTATGGTTCTATAGTCCTCTCTTACTTTTCCAAAATTGGATTCAGGTGAATCTGGAGCTTTCAAATATGTTTTCACCCATTTAAAAACATTTATGCCAAAGTTTCAGGAGAAGTCACAAGTACAAGTGCTTTGGCTCTTCTATTTCTCTGAGGAAAAGAATTAAAGACCTATGTTTCTGGTAGAAGACATTGACACTAAAGATGGTAATTTCAGTATCTTTACAGATGGGCACAGTGCACAAAATTCTGCCATTGAAAACTTAGGCCTTAATGCAGCAAAAGCTCCAGTAGCAAAGCTTCACTGTCTGCTAGAATCAGTACTCTACATGCAGACATCTGACTGAGGGCATAAGCCAATGCCAAAAGTGATGCAGCAACTCTGCTCATACATGTTTGCCAGCTCTGACAATAGGTAACTAGTGTCCTTTTTTCAGGAAATTTCCTTTTGCTCCTGGGCAAAATAACTCAACCTTATAATAAGCACTTTACATAACTTGTTCATAATTGCATGCAATACATTATACAGAAGAGCGTCAAGATACAGTCTAATTGAATACATGTGCAACAATCTTCAGATTAAGCAGGGATTTTCATAACCTAGTAGCAGATTTTGACGAGTGTCAAAATCTCCTTTGTTTTCTGGTGTAATTTTCTTCTACAAACTTCATGTGCTTTGACAGACCTGTCTGTGCCCCATTCCTGCCACCATCCTAGTATCAAGCACCATGATGCTGCTGAAATCACTTTTGTCAGGAAGCAGACTGCAAAACCACTTTGTGATTGACTGCACAGCAATGCAAAAGCTGCATGTGTGTCACCAGCTTCTCACAACAAAGTCTGCAGACTATCAGGAGATGAAAACAAGTGGCTGTTACATGCTCCAGATGTCAGTGACAACACTGGTGGATATGCAAGAGATAGTCTTGTGACTGCATTTTATTGCCAGGCTCCCTTGCTACTTTGCTTAGGATCTTCAAGCATGAAATTGAGTAAATAACCACGGCGTTTTTGTCCTTACACACAGCCCCGCTACCTCCAACCCCATACTTTATCTTTGAAGTTCCTCTTTCATGAATTAAATTCTTTGATTAGAGTAACTTAAGTTTTTTAGGTTATGTTCATACTGTAAACTTAACAGCGTCTTTACATTTACAGATACAGATTTAGCCCAGGAGTTTCAGAGATCATAACACTTGCTGCAAATGACTGCAGCTGAATAGCCTAGTAGATCCACCTTAATTTACAACATCCTAAAGAAAGGGTATGCAAGGAGAAGCTGTGTATTTCAAATGAAGAAAGCAAACCAACAAACCACAAAGTTGTGCCCCATTACTTCAAGAACTTCGAGTAAATAATATTACTAAACAATCAGAATCCAAGAGAGTATTCGTGTCAGATTGTAGAGGCAGAAAAATGTAAAGTTAAAAAAAAAAAAAAGTATCAAGAGTTGAACGAAGAAGTGCTATTTGGAATAGAAAACGTGCCACTGTCTTGGTCTAGATACTACAAAGGATGTTGCAGCAATACTTGTGCAATGCCTTGCCCAAGGATGTGGTAATGTTAAGACATTTCCTTGGAGCTAAAAGCTGTTTATATTCATGCAGCTGGCAAGTCAGATCTTCTTCTGCCAGGGAAGTGGGCCAAATCTTGACTATTGTAGCAAATTGAAGAAATGCAGTTATATTTAATCAGTTTAGATAAAGATGTGACCTACTTCTATTTCAGCTGAGCTAAACAAAACCATAAAGAAAACACTGGAAGAATCTGAAGTCCCAGAAATGCAACCGTTAGGCGTATAGACTATTTACAATTCTGGATGTAGTCAGTGATGTTCTCCTGAAGAAAATGTGCTTCTATCTGACTGAGGTGAACTTAAAACCATCAAAACACAGTCATTTACTATAGATTGATATGTGAAATATATGCACAGCTCTTACAATTTAATAGACAATTTAATAGCTCAATATAAGCAAACAGTGTGCCCAGGTGGCAAAGAAAGCCAATAGCAATCCTGGCTTGGATTAGAAATGCTGTGTCCAGCAGGAGTAGGGAGGTGATTGCCCCCTTGTAATAGGCTCTGGTGAGGCCACACCTCGAGTATTGTTTCAGTTTTGGGCATCTCATTACAAGAAGGATGTGGAGGTGCTGGAGAGAGTGCAGACGAGGGCAACAAAGCTGGTGAAGGGCCTGGAGAATAAATCTCATGAAGAGTGATTGAAGGAGTTTGAAGAGGAGGAGACTGAGGAGAGACATCATTGCTATCTACATTTACCTGAAAGAACCTTGTGGAGGAGCTGCTGCTGGTCTCCTCTCAGAGGCAGACAGTGATAGAACAAGAGGGAATGCCCTCAAGCTGTGACTGGGTAGGTTCAGACTGGATCTTAGGAAGCATTTTTTCATTGAAAGAGTGGTCAGGCATTGGAATGAGTTGCCCGGGGAAGTGGTTGAGTCACCAACCCTAGAGGCGTCTAAAAGTTGTTTGGGTGTGGTGCTTGAGGATATGATTAAAGGGTGAACTTTGTAAAGCAGGGATAATGCTTTGCATTGATGATCCTGGGGGTGTTTTCCAACCGGAATGGAAAAAAAAAAAATTAAAAAAAACAACCAACCAAACAAATGTAATCTACACAGAATCAAGACATGTTAGGAACATACTGGTACAACATAGCAAAGATACTGAAGTGCAGAAATAATTTTTTCCGTTATAAACAATATTCCTTTTTCCCCCAGGATGAACAGGCAAATAATCCCTTTGGGAGCTCTCCCAAAGCCAAACTGCTGAAGAGCTACAGCAGGCCATGATATATTGATGCATACACAAAGAGAATAGACAAACACATCTTAAGGATTGCTCATTTTCACTAGTGAATGATGCTGATGCCTTTTCTTGGCACAAAGCCACCAACTAATTTATCACAACTTTAGTCCTCAGATGTGAGGTGCACTAGATGAAACAATATCCTCAGCAGTGCACACCCTGACAGTATGAACAATACACAAAGGGCAAAATTGCAGCATGAAGAGGGAACAACAAAAGAGAGAGTGGATTAAGGAGTCTTTAGTTCCAACTCATTCTCCACATCACCAGGTGAACCGCAGTTGTATGTCGTTTCCACATTACTCAATTCAGCAGAGCTGAAATCAAAGCAGTATCTAAATGATCAGATTCAGAGTTTTCAGAAGTAAGGGAAAGTGAACCATAAGGGAAAGTGAACCACACGGGAAAGAGTGCAAAAGAAATGTTCTCACAGAAAACTGATTTACTTTGAACAGCCATTAGAAATAATTTGTCTTGTGATGGAAATGGGCTTTTGTAACCTGTCATTCTTCTGTGTATCAACAGGAGGGATTGTGCTGGCTGAGGTATGCAGTTTCGTTTACATTAGATAAAAAAACCACCTTTATCCCTAGGACAAAAATANGATTGGTAAAAAAAAAAAAACAAAAAACTATTTGCAATTACCTTCTCTAATCTACCCCAGGTTTCTTATCTGAGATGATTTACAGTACTTAAAGGATATTTACATTTCCAGATCAAGAAACCAGAACATTACTTAGTATATACTGATTAGTTAACTTTATTTGTCATTTGATCTTGCAGAGGGAAAATACCTCTAAAGCAAGGACATTTATTTAATTTTCTCTTACAGTCCATTGGATTTTACATCACAAAGTAGACATTTTCCATGCAAGTTTCTTGTTTTTATGCAAGATTTTTTATATATTTCTACAGCTGCATATAGTTCTTTGCATGCTGTTATGAAAGATGAATGACATAACTAAGCAAAATCCCAAACTGTTTTTTTAAAAAGACTCTCTTACTTTTTAGATCAGATTAAGGATTGCATTCACCAACACCTCAACCCATGCTGCCTTTCAGCAAGGCAGCATCAGTACGTCCCTTACACCTAGAGATTTCATTTTGGGCATTGTAAGACATCCCAGAATGCATCTGAGCATCATATAGTTTTTGCCACAAAAATCAGCACAGCCCTTTGCACTTGCTGGGCGAGACTAAAGAAGCATTCTGGCATTTTGCTCTGTGAGAAGATAAAAGAGACCAAGGAAGATTTTGAAATTAAGTTGAAAACACATCCCACGACAGAGTTACTGTTACAGAATCTTCATGTGAAATCAGTGGGTCCCACAATAGGAAACAATGGCAGGATGACATTGCTAATTTCTGTGCTTTGACCATGTGATCCTTTTTCTGAGGTTCAAACTGAAACTGTCATCACATTTCAGAATGATTATCTCCCAGAATTATCACTAGAAATCCCTTGAATTACCCACATCAACATTACCAAAATTACAAATATTTCCAATGTCTGTGTTTCTGAACCTGTGCTAATTGCTTATTCTACTTCCAACTACACTACTACTCTGTTTAAACCCTCCATGCCCACATCTCACAATGCAACTCCTTTGGCTATCAGACCTTTTCAGGGGAGCAGACCACTGATATGAATATTCCAAGTGAAAAATAGACATCAGTACCACAGGCACCATGCCACATAGTCCTTTTTAAACTTACTCAGTCCCATTTTAACAGCAATCAAACCCATTTTAACAGCAGTTAAACTGTTGCCCTTGTGCTATACATCAGAGGTCAAAGCAGAGCAGAGCAAGACCAGAATTCTCACAATTCAATCCAAGGTACTGTTCTTTGCTTTACGAAGTTTAGAGGCACAAGCATCTCCATCTTTATTATTGTCTCTTGGTGGAAGTGAGGCTTCTGAGCAACAAGAATGAGCAGAATTACGTAAGTATCTTGCCTAAGCATTTCCAGTGCAATCAAGGGCAGTAGTAGACGGTTACAGGAACAGCCCAAGTAACTGAAATAGTCCCAGCTGAGGAAACCAGTGCTTCCCCAGCCCAGATTTCTAGCAAAAATGGCACAGGAAGTCACAGGACAGAACTGCAAGTATTTTCCAGCTAAACAGAGTGCAACAACACATGACTGTAAATGCACCACCTGTAATAAAAGCAGGAAGAAAAGTGGAGTGAGCAATAAAAAACAGGTGGGACTTAACTGTAAACAAGACTTCAAGAGAGTAGTTTTCAGTAAATACGCTGAAGATTTTATGGCATGGTGAGAAATTTTTACAAGGCTTTCTCTGGAATATTGAGAATTTAGAGTTGTACAGGACCAAATAAGAGCATCTAGGATGTCTGAGGGGAATGGAAACTTGCTGTGGTGGGACCACTGGGATTTGTCTAGTCTAGTAATATAAAACTGCAGAAGTGTCCACCTCAGGTGATAAAAATTTTTTTTCATTCTCTTATTAATGTCAAGAACAATTTAGACTTCAATGTTTTAAAGTAATAATCTGGGATAACCTATATGTAAAAAAAGGGAAAAAAAAAGCACTTTCTCAAATTCTTTTCATTTCTAGGAAAATTATCTGGAATGTTAAGGCATTCAACACAACAAAAATGTCACTGCCAACAAAAAGTGTGGTAAAAGAAGCAGTTTATTGTTCTCCTTGACTTCAGCAGCAATGCTGTAGGCAACAGTCAGAAATTAAAAACACCAGTCCATGATATATACTCTAGGACCACGGGGATCATGTGCTTGATTACAGAAAATAAGAACAAAAATCACCGCTCCCTTGAGCTGATCTGCTGGAAAAAATAAAATAAAATCAAACCCAGTAACTAAACAATTTGGTTATGCAAATATATATATATAAAAATATGCTTCTCTTTTTTAAACAACACTTAACAGTGCTAGGTGGAACTAAATAATGATGGTTCCATAGAATCAGTGACAGAACAACAAAATCAAGCCCAGTGTCAGCTACAGTTAAGACAATTGAATAGCCTCATGCTGCCACCACTGATGCACAGTCCTATTTTAAAACATGCCCTCTCTTAAGCAACATTTCTTTTTTTCAAAATAACAAAGCCAACAAAAAGTGTACTGTTTGGAAAAGCACTAAGGAGGTGGTAGAGTAAGTTTGTAGTTCAGACACATCACAAAAAACATTCAAAACATTTGGGAACTTAGCGTACTAAATCTGTAGCAATAATGTTTGCGCCCAGAAGTGTATCTGTTGCTAAGTGCAAAGAATTTCAATCAACCTACCAAAAACCTATACTTTAAAGCTATATTGAAAAGGTTTTCACATCTACATCTCTGCAGGAAGTAGAAAGGTCTTTTTCTACCAGATTTCACAGAAGGAATAAAGTACCTTCAAAAAAATCCATGAAATGTGTTTTGCTTGTTCTAGTATTTAGTCAGTTTGGAAATATATTTCACTTACAGCAGGTAAGAATTACTAATAGGAAGGGGAGGATATGCAATAAAAAGGTTGTAAGGCTTATTTACCTTTTTATATGTTTTCTCTTCATTTGGCTTTCCAACAGTTACATCACCATTTTCAGTAACAGACGACATCTAACAACAGAAGTTTGAGTTATAAACAAAGTAGCTGCTTTAGAAAATACTCAGAAAACTTTACACAGTTTGTTCTCAACTTTTCACTAAATTTAAACTTTTTATAGGAACAGCGACTCACCAAGATCAGTCTCATATATACAATTGTCCAGGCAGACTAAAACGGCAATGCTGTACCATGACTATGTCCAGCATATCACCAATTTTGTATGACCTTCTGTTTCTCCTTCCCCACAGCATTATGTGGGTATACAGGAAGATCTTGCACTGAAATCTTGTTCCTCAACTTGATCTTGAAAAGCACAATGATGGGCAAAACTATGAAGCTTGTGAGCCAGACATTTGGTGGCATCCCCAAGTTCCTCTCCTCAGGGCTGTTCTTCAGCCAGTCACTGCCAAACCTGTATTTGTGCTTGGGATTGCCTTGACCTAGATGCAGGACCTTGCACTTGGCCTTGTTGACCCTCATGAGGTTGGCTTGTGCCCACCTCTCCAGCCTGTCCAGGTCCCTCTGGATGGCATCCCTGCCCTCTAGCATGTCTGCTGTACCACACAGCTTGGTGTCATCAGCAAACTTGCTGAGGGTGCACTCAATGTCTTTGTCCATGTCGCCCACAAAGCCATTGAACAAGACTGGTCTCAGGACTGATCCCTGAGGAACTCTGCTTGTCACTGGCCTCCATTTGGATACGGACCCATTGACAGCCACTCTTTGGGTGCAGCCATCAAACCAGTTCTTCATCCATCTGGTGGTCCACCCATCAAACCCATGTTTCACCAGCTTGGAGACCAGGATGTGTTGTGGGACAGTGTCAAAGGCTTTGCTCAGGTCCAGGTAAATGACATCAGTTGCTCACCCCTCATCTATTAATGTTGTGACCTGTTCATAGAAGGCCACCAGGTTTGTCAGGCTGATTGGACCCAACCACCTCTTCACTCTTCTCCTGTCTCAGTAGTGCCTCCAGGAGGATCTGCTCCATGATCTGACTGGGCAGAGAGGTGAGACTGACTGGCCTGTAGTTCCCTGGCTCCTCCTTCCTACCCTTTTAGAAAATGGGAGTTATGTTTCCCCTTTTCCAGTCAGTGGGGACTTCACCAGACTGCCAAGACTTCTGGAATATAATAGAGAGGGGTTTAGCAACCTCATCTGCCAGTTCTCTCAGTACCCATGCATGTATCCCGTCGGGACCCATGGACTTGAACACTTTCAGGTTTTTCAGGTGATCACGAACCTTCTTCAAGTGATCTTTGCTTATGATGGGCAGCTCTTCCTTCCAGCTCCTGCCATTATCTTCCATGGCTCCAGGAACATGGCTTAAGGCCTTTGCAGTGAAGAATGAGGTAAAGAAGTCATTGAGAACCTCAGCCTTTTCTATGTCACTTGTGACCATTTGACCTGTTTCCTTTCTGAGGGGGTCCACACCTTCCCTAGTCCTCTTTCTACTATTAATATACCTGTAGAAATTCTTGGTGTTCACCTTGACCTCCCTGGCTTGATTCAATTCAAACTGTGCCTTGGCTTTCCTAACCAGATCTCTAGCTGCTCAGACAACTGTAGAGCAATGCTACATCAAGGATACACCACTAAATTAGAGATTACCAGAAAAAGATACTCCACATGTGTCTGCCAAAGTGAATAAAACAAAAAACTGCAGCAAGGATGCATTTAACATTTGTTCTACATTTTGCCAGTGTTCACACTGGAAGCATACATACCCTTATGAACAACAGTACAAGTCATCTCGGGCTGACAGCAAAGATCAAGCCATTCACTGGTGTTGTTAATGTTTTCCAGAACCTATTAGAAGAAAATTCTGTTATTGCTATGCCATCACATACTTGCTTCTCACAAAATAGCTTTAGATTTATTTTTTCCACTATTTTTCAGCCCAGGTAAGAATCCAGCTACAAGTGACACTTTTCATGAATCATCTCAAATAACCTGGTTACTAATAGGCCATTTAAAGGACCTAACAGTATTTGACAGGATAAAAACTGTGGTCCAATTTCCCCCTGTCCTAGATATTGTACTACTGCACCACAAGCAACCCTACAATGAAACAGTTATGTAGAGCAGTAGGCATACACACTCTGGAGTGTAGTGTAATTACATGCCCTTTTCCACAAGAATTTAAAAAAACAAATACTAAACCTTGTAATCCCCATTCACTTTGGACAGCCTGTATTGTAATTCCACCAAAGCCAAGAAGATAAGCAATTTGAATGGCAGTTTGGAGGACTGCAAACTAAGTAGTTGTTGGTAATAAATAAGCTCATTTTGGAAGCTTTCCATAATGGTAGTTACTATCAGTGTAAATTCTGTGAGTAGTCTGCTTGAGGTGAGCTCTTTCATTGTTAAAATGGCTTGACTAAATATATGAGAAAACATTATATAACCAGTTGTTATTTGATATTCCTTTGCAACTAAGTGAGTGATCTCGTTTGTGTTTATAAACGTGTAAGGGGCAAGTGCCAGCAGGATGGAGGCAGCCTCTTCTCAGTGATGCCCACTGACAGGACAAGGAGCAATGGTTGGAAGTTGTGGCATAGGAGGTTCCATGCAAACCTGAGGAAGATTTTTTTCACTGTGAGGGTAATAGAACACTGCAACCAGCTGCCCAGGGAGGTTGTGGGGTCTCTATTTCTGATGATACTCAAGAACCATCTGGATGCATTCCAATGTGATCTGCTCTCGGTGATCCTACTTTGGTAGGGGACTGGATCAGATGATTTTTCAAGGTCCCTTCCAGCCCCTGACATTCTGTGATTCTGAACTCTCCCTCCCATCTTCCACATCTGCTTTAACCCACATCAGTAAAGGTATTCTGCAGTTTAATGTCTTAATCACACTGGAAGAGAACATCCATTTAATTTTTTTCAATGCGCCTTGCATGTAACTGAAAACTGATTACAAAAATATTCCCAGAGCCTCACTATCTGTATTTAGTTTTCCAGTAGTCTGGAAAGCATACACAGCATCACTAAGGAACACTACTTTCCTTCCCTTCAGAGAAGCAGATACAAGACAACAAATAGAAACCTGGGCATTCCGAGAAAAAAAAGTCTCCTTAGAAAAAAACTCTTTTACCATTACATATCAGTAACAGCTACATTTGTTGTATCCTTCACGCAGTTAAGGTATCCATCAATAATTCATTTACTTGGACATGTATCAGTATCATTCTACACATCAAACTCCTACTTAAAAGGCAACCACTCAGTTTTGATATCTTTTAAAACTGAATGTACCTATATTCATATGTTTAATATTAATTCTGACACAATTGTAACTCTATTAGTGCAGGAATACAGACTTCAAGAACTTCTGTTAAACATCTTCTGTAGGAAATGGTATATAATTTAAATCACTAATAGATGGAAGACTGCTTCATCCACTGATCCCTGGGGTAGATCCACCAAAACATCTCAAATCTTTCTGCAGATACTCAAGACTATCAATACAAGATGTTGTATTATTCTCTATACTTATTAAAATGTCATCATATACAGTCAGCAAAAGCAAAGTGTGAATGCAGTATGGGAATTTTCTTTCAGTAAGAAGCTAGTATGGGAAAACTCATGACAGACATGGAAGAAAACCCTGCTTGTTCCCAGCATAGTCAGACAAATTATTCAAGAATACTTCATTCTTGTGAAAATAGATCCCTGCAATACTGCCAGGGACAGGAAAGCAGACAATGAGATTCCATGTTCAGTATCTACCACCATTCATCCACTATGAAGAAGGTAATTTTTTTCTTATCTGTGGCAGTTTATTTAATTTCTGGAGGCATGTAGAATCCTCTGAGAGATGAAGCATGCTGCTCTAACTTAATTAGTGTGGTATTAAACACCTTCCAAGATTTTCACTGTGACAACTGTATTCTATTCCATGTTAATTTTTTTTTCAAAACAAAAGGTGTTCTTCATCCATTTCCTTCCTGCTCTCTAGCTACTGAAATGCTATAGGGCGCCTTCTCATGTACTTTATATCATGCATAGCAAGAGCTACTGTCAGTTCTGCTGTTTACCACTGCAAAAATAGGTCAAAACTTAAGGCTTGAACCTGCTTCTAGGCTAAGTTGTAACTATTTATTACAATAGCAGAAAACTACTGTAACTAAAGCATTGGATCACTGCATGTATCTCACAAAGGACAGGCTTCTATTAAAGCAAGATGAGGAAGAGGATGAAATGGAGCAGAAAAACATCTAATATAAAGAAATACTACTGGTATTCAATGAAAGACTGGCCTAGAAAGATCTCCAAGTTAGCCTCTTAGATACTGCTTATTCCATATGATGACAAAAGCCCAGCAGAAGCTTAAAGAGCATTTCTCCAAAAAAATCCCTCGAAGATCTCATGAGACTTTTGCACAGCAAAAACTAGCATGGCACATCTAGACACAAGTCTAAAGCCTTCAATTTCAACTTTCTGCTCAGAAAATCTCTGTAGGAAATGCTTTTTTAGGTTTTGCGCAGAGTACTGAGTGACTGACGTGCAGGGATGTTTTGACTTTAGTGGGACAAAAGCTATGGGTACAGGGTGCAACTGAACTAGCGTAACGTTACTGGTAGAACACTGATAGAAAAATACGAAGGACTGAAAAGACATAAAAGATCAGAACCTTGGCAGATGTTTTTGTGTTAGAGATAGCTACTGTCTGGGAGCTAAACAGTGCCAAGTAAAAAGAATGTAAGCTTTGTCCAAATAATGAGTTGTGTCCCGCTAACAGGTTAGTAACCCATAGTTTGCTGTACACAGGTGCATTAACTAATTATTATTATTATTATACACAATGTAAAAGCTTTGGTTTTTTAGAATATATAAGCTGGTGCTTTGCATGCAAAAAACAGACATCTTGATTGCATCAAGTAGCATCCCATCTCTCCATCACTGTCAAATCTCCCCCTAAACGTAGACTTAAAAGAGTAATGTCTACATAATCTATGTTTCAACTTTTAAATGAAAAATATGTGGCTTACAATTTAGTTTCTGACACTGGAATTGTTGAATCATATGTTTCTCAGCTAACACAAACTGCGGTTTCCACTATTTTGGGGGGAAAGTGGCAAATGCATTTTCTTCTAAAGCTGCACAGGTGCCTTTTTAATTTCTTTACCTTGCTATGAGCCTACTATATCAACCTTGTCCTGTCCACCATGCAGTCACAGTTTTGAGAATTGAGGTGACAGAAATACATATGAGCTTCTGATTCTGCTGCTCTTTTTTGTTCTTTATTGTGTAATGGAATTTTCCCTATAAATCAGAAATTAACCTTTTACTAACAGCATAAGGCATTGATTTTGCCAGATTACAAGTAACTGTTTTTACACAACCCTATTTGCTTAGGCACAGCTGACTTGAACAGCTGTTGTTACTAACAACTGAATCACCCTTCAGCTCATGTGGAATTTAGAATTTCCACTGACTTCAATGAAAGCCAATATCCATGACAAACACTGTTGCTAAGATTCCTACAGGCCTGAGCATTAACTTGTCCAACCAAAAATTAGTTCTGCCTTCTTTCCACTACCAAGAAAGCAGTATCTGTTGGAAGAACATATTTCTTAGCATCTTTAGATAATTTTCTTACATAAATATTTTTTAAAGAACTGATAAAACATGCTATTTAGGAATCACATTACAAATGCAAGTCACAAAACTTCTGAATGAAACTGCTGCTTTGTCATGGATGATAGTTAATTTTTCAATTCCCATCCCCAGCTTTAGTGGCAGAGATTTTCCCTGGCAGGCTTCTACAGTAGCTAGTACATTCAGACAGAGAAATTCTGTTTGACAGAATACATACTATCTTTTTAACTGCCATAATCTATAATTTTACATATGAGGAATAAAAAACAAACAAAAAGCAAAATTAATCACATTACTTTTTTTCCAGTCAGCAATACTTTAATGCATTTTAAATAACCTATTTATTAGAAATAGCCACTTTATAATTCTTAGTTTTTTTTCTCTAGGAAGATAAAATCCCTCAGAACCATAATGGGGCTGCAGACTCCTCAAAAAAGCACACTGAATGTCCTATTGAACTCATATCCAGAATATTAAGTCAACATCAGGCAAAAAATGGAATAGGCATTTTATCTGTTCTAAGTAACTGGAAATTTTCAACATAAGATTGCATTCTTGACAATGGCAGCCTGTCAGCACAGCATGCAAGACGTGGCCAGGCCCTTCTAATTCTATAAATAGCACTTATACTGTGTTTCACTAAAGAGAGTCATCAAGTTCAACTCCTTGGTAGCCTTTGCCACTCCTTTGTTACCACTTTAAAGCAGCACCTTTTAATAAAACTATGAAAATCACATCTGTTTATTTACTACAAAACCCACTTTTATTGGCAAGATTTGCCTGGTCATAATTTTTCTTGTGGTAGTTGTGAAAGCAGCTTGGCAATTCAGCTCTCCAATTCAGTAAAATGACTTGCAGGTCTATTTGGCAACATGCTTTTGCCAAACCATTTGAGGAACAGAGTCACAGAGTGACAGATTTCAGTTATAGTGTGCAATCAGAAATCTTCATTACACAGTGATGCTGGAAGGGCTAAAAATGTCTAAACCAGAAATACTTCACAGAAGAATAAAACTATCAACACATATTCACGTGTTCTCTAAGTACTTGTCTTCATGCCTCCCACCATGATTGTGCCATAACCACTCCCAGTAGTCTTCGAGCTATGGGATAGTAGCTCTAAGAACAAAAGGCACTAATAAAAGTTTAATCTCCTCCTGCCTGGGATGATTGCCTGCCTGGAGATTACACCTTCTTAGGCATGAAACAAACTTCTCTGCAAGTGACGTAGTTAGAAATTTTGCCTCCCTTCTGAGTTCTCTACCAGCTAATATGGTACATACAGTACCACTAGTTTCCCCAGTTAGATATCATGTCATAGAATCATAGAATGGTTTAGGTTGGAAGAGACCTCAAAGATCATCCAGTTCCAACCCCACCACCACAGGCAGGGACACCTCCCGCTAGATCAGGATGCTCAAGACCTCATGCAGCCTGGCCTTGAACACATCTAGGGAGGGAGCAACCTCCCTGGGCAACGTGTTCCAGTGCCTCACCACCCTCACTGTGAAGAATTTCTTCCTAACATCCGTCAATTTGAACCCAATCCCCCTCATCCTGTCATTACAAGACCTTGTGAACAGTCCCTCCCCAGCCCTCCTGTAGGCCCCCTTCAGATACTGGAAGGCTGCTATAAGGTCTTCTTGAAGCCTTCTCTTCTCCAGGCTGAAAAGCCCCAACTCTTTCAGCCTGCCCTCATAGCAGAGGTGCTCCAGCCCTCTGATCATCTTTGTGGCCCTCCTCTGGACACTCTCCAGCACTTCCATGTCCTTCCTGTGCTGTGTCATCTCGCCTATCTACCCATATTTTCATTTTCCCAATATCACATTTAGATGACAATCTGAACAGCTGAATTATTTATAAGATTATTTGCAAAAGAAATATTTTATAAGAATATTTGCAAAGGGATTGAGACATGCAAAATATACTCTAACATGCAATACAAATTGCATATACATATTTTGTTTCTACAAGAAATAAAATAAAAAATATCAGCATACTTTCTAGGTGTCCTTGGAAACAGAAACAGAAGAATGGAACTCAAGATTTTTTTTTTTTTGCACTCACTGTTTTCAGAATGCTTAAGAGGTAGCTGAATTGTTGACACCAAGTGAAAAATGTGACCTAAATCAGTTTTATTACAGTTTACCTTCTTTACGGAACTTTTCTTTATGCTTTAAAACAATACTGACTATAAGTTTTATTATTTAATTGCCTTCATTTTGAGACAATGCTGAATGGTGATGAAGAACTTGCAAGCATAGCTAGGCAGTGTGCCAAGAAGAGGATGTAAACAAATTAAAGGAATCAAAATTTGTTGTAGTGCACAGAGTAAGAGAGAAGGTAATATGTGAAACATCTTAAAGATTTCTCAGTAGTCATCACTGGCTATAAACCTCTCAAAAAACCTTATGTCTTCTAATACAGTGAAAAATCTTTGCATATGAAAAGTATAAGTTCAAGTAATGCATATGGCGACATGGCTATAAAGACATTAGCTTGCAGAATGGATTTAATTACTTATAGCAGAAATCTTGTAGCCATCCAAGATCAGCTATACCTGTATATTTCCATACTCGAAACATTCAACAAGTAAAAGCTAGTATATATTTTTAAACCAGTATATCCTGAGAACAAAGTTGATGTTTACTTATTGCAATGCACTGGATACTCATTAGAAATTCTGAAAACACTTCAAATACAAAAAAAAACCCTATTTTTTTCCTCCATATGTTTGCAAGTTCAGAACTTAATTCTGAGAGGTTTTTAATCTGATTCCTATAATGTCTGTTAGCCTACTTCACCTCTACTGTCAGCTGCTGTGACTCCCGCTCTTCCTGGAAGTACTTAAGGATCTTTTATGTCTTTCCAGATACCAACTGTGAACGCAAAAGATATTGACAGACAAAAACTTAAATTGCCTGAATCATATAGGAAACGGGGAAAACAGTGAAGAAAGAAAATTGGTTAGGCCTGCTATCTTAGCAAATTCCCCCTGCCACTACCTGGTTGCGGAGGTATTAGGAGTCAGATTATGACAGTACTATCTTTGCACTTCTGAAAACTGGAAGAGGCTGCTCTTGCACATTAGTTTTGGTGCCTTGCCAGACCTTTTAGGCTTTCAGTAACTAACCTGAGTACAATGCCAAGATTCTGATACTGTTTGATTTCTACAGTGACATTCTATTCCCAGGTACATGGCACAGTATTTTAAGAAGCATTCTAATAGGAGTACCACTTTGTGGGCTGGGTTTTTGGGTGGTTTGGGATAGGTTTGGTTTTCATGGGGTTTTTTTGTTGTTGTTGGTTAGGTTTTTGGTTTTTTTTTTTTTTGGGAAGGGGTGTTGTTTGGATTTTGTTTGTTTGTTTGGGTTTTTAACCTGAAAGCTAAACTTGAAAAATCAGTTTATCAATTTAATTTATATGAGAAGGTATACATGTTTATAACATAATGGAAGTGTCAAGTTATCAATCCTATTCTTTTTAGCTTTCAGTAATGGAAAACAAAAAGAAAATAGCACCTTAATCAAAGTTTATGAATAACAGTTTGATCACCTGGGCAATTTACAAACATCCTGCCCTCTACAATTTGAAATGATACCTCTGGTGCATGAGTATGTTCTCTGAGGCCAAACAGAATGATCTCGAAAGGTAATATCCAGAGTCACACAAACGGCCACAATGACAGCTACACATACTATTTTCTGCAACAGATCACAAATCTTTGCTTTGAAAATAATCTGCTGAGATTTTTCAGATGGCAATTTGTTTGCAACAACTTAAACAAAAATATAAAGCTCAGAAGTCTTTGGAAACACAGAATACTGTGTTCCTTCAACATGTCACATCAATTTCCATTTGTAGCTTCTGTATTATTTAATTTCTGGATTTCAGAGATAACTCCAAAGCCCTGTAGGAAGAGGTGAAGGGGTTTTTTTTTCCCTTCATGAATCTCAACATTCAGCACTTCTATCTATCTTACTCCTCTACTGCCTATTAGTGTATTCAACCTTCACTGTCAACTGCTGTGTCTTCTGCTCTCCTGAGAAGCACTGAAGGATCTCTTATGTCTTTCCAAACACCACCCATAAAAGCAAAGCAAACTTTCTACTAGGTAGCAGATACTGTTCATGTATTACAAACTACAAGACTTTTCCAAATCACTGATCCCAGACCAGCAATCCGAAAGAACAAACATTGGATCTCTGATATAATTGACGTCACATTGTGTATTTTGCAGAAACTGCTAACAGGCCCTCCTTTCACAGAGTGAAATGGCCATATTAATCTCTCACTATTTTGTAACAGACTGAAGCACGCAAAGTAGAAAGACACATTTGTACAAAGCCAAAGACTTCCCAATTGCTACTTATGTTTTCATAACTAAGATTTCATGTCCCAACAACAGTAGCTTTTAGAAGACCAGCAACCTCCCCATTGAAGTCAACCAGAGTTACAAATGAATAAAAATTATCAGAATGGGGCTTTCTTTGAAAAAACTGAAAAAAAGAAACATTTGTATACTATATACAGCTGCATGCAGCAGAAGAAAATAGAGGTTATAGCAGTATCATAGTTAAGGGCATAAGTAGAAGATACAGGAGAGTTCAGAATCAGTGCTCTGCTCCTTTGTTTTGACAACTTCAACATGGCAATGATTCTAATGTTGCTAACACATACAAGACATCACACTTTGACATAACGTCACCACATATACATCTTGTCCAACAAAGTACTGCAGCATATTGGGACAAATGGTTGATTAAGAAAGCATCAAGTACAGAGGGAAAATTCTTCTACATTTACCATTTACAGTACATGCAAAATTAGTTGCATAAGATGGTGGTCATAATATTTGGAAGAAAAGTTATGCAAACTGCATCATTGACATAGATAAGATTCAAAGGGAATGGAGTCTCATACAAGGGAAGAAAGAAGTCAATGGAAATGTTACTTATGCTCAAAAGGAATGACAGAAACAGATGTGCAAACAATTCCACTTCATTGGACAGTGAGGAATACGGTCAAATTGACAACTTTAGCAACTGCAAACTCCAGAAAAAAAATTTTTTTAAATACCACCCCCCAAAAAAAAAAACAACCCAACAAAAAACCCAACCAAAAACCTCAACCAAAAATAACCCTCAAAACAAACAAACCAATCAACCAAAACAAACCATCAACAAAATAACTCCATTTTAAAAAGGAAACAAAAAACACAAACAAAAAAACAAACAAAAAAAACCAGTTCAAATGGATCAGTCTGGAGCCCCCAGCACAAGAAGGACATGGAACTGTTGGAGAGAGTCCAGAGGAGGGCCACAAAGATGATCAGAGGGCTGGAGCACCTCTGCTATGAGGACAGGCTGAGAGAGTTGGGGCTTTTCAGCCTGGAGAAGAGAAGGCTTCGAGGAGACCTTATAGCAGCCTACCAGTATCTGAAGGGGGCCTACAGGAGGGTTGGGGAGGGACTGTTCACAAGGTCTTGTAATGACAGGACGAGGGGGAATGGGTTCAAATTGGCTGAGGGGAGATTCTTCACAGTGAGGGTGGTGAGGCACTGGAACAGTTGGCCCAGGGAGGTTGCTCCCTCCCTAGATGTGTTCAAGGCCAGGCTGGATTAGGTCTTGAGTGACCTGATCTAGTGGGAGGTGTCCCTGCCTATGGTGGGGGGTTGGAACTGGATGATCTTTAAGGTCTCTTCCACCTAAACCAGTCTATGATTCTATGAGTCTAAGTATAAAAATCAGAGTGCACATACAATATCAAAAGTAGAAAAGTATGCAACATATTACTGTGATGAGAAATGCATATGAAACAAGAATATACCGATGTTGAAACTTTCATTTTTTTTCCCTACTCATCCACTTTTTTCAACCTTGATAAAAGGTCAGGCACACTAAATGCTTTTCCACAAACTCAAAATGGCTATGCAAACAGAGGCACATAATGAAGAAAGAAAACAGAAACGACCTGTTTAGAAGAAAATTCCAAAAAGGATTATTGAGTGGACAACACACAAAAGCTGTTGTTAAAGTAGTTCACAGTCACTAAAACAGATCATATCAGTTCTCTACAGTCAATTTTTACGTCCAACACCACTATAAATTAGTCCACCCTTTAGCATATTAGCATCACAATAAAGTTTGCAGAAGCATATACTGTGGTAACACTGAGTTTTGTGCTGGAGTGGGCTATCGTGATCTTCAAGTTTCATAGTGAGCATTGTAAGTATAAATTTTGTACATATAGCTTTTACTGAATGCAGCCAGGTTATGTAAGGAATTTAAGTCTTTAAAATCCTTTTTTTGTCTCTATTTGAGGGTCCCTTCCCCACTGATGCAAAAACATAGTTGGTAGACTGGAACATATTAGCTTGCAGGATGTGATAGTTCATATTTGAAATTTTCTGAGAGACTAAATAACTGTTTTAACTGTAATTGGTACTGTCTTGAAGGAAGGGAAACATCTGGATACCCCATCATGGTTCCTTCTGATTTCTGTAGTATCATCACTACGCTATGTATCTGCAACAATTTCAGCTGGTCCAGCTAGTGTTGTGTGTTGGTTTGAGCTAATTGGAGAATTTGAGTGAGAAATGAGACTATTGGCTGAGAGAGAGTTAAACACATTGTGTCACTTCACCAAGTTTCACTGAGAAAGGAAAAAAAAGTTGTTTTAAGAGCTGTTCTCAAAACACCTAGATTAACAGTCTGCTTCTGTCTGTGCTGGCTCCGGCCACTCTCTCCTTTGTCTCTCAGTCTTGGTGGCTAAATTCAGAGTAAAATCACTAAAACTACTAACTTCTCCTATTACTAATCTCTGACCGATCTTCAGCTTATCTGCAGCATCAACAGGTGGTGAGATAAAGCTGGGGAAGGGGGGAAAGGTGGTAGGGGCAGTTTGGTTATCCTCTCTTGGGGATTTTGGCCTCCGGGAGGGGTGTTGTGTCTGTATTACATTTTCACTGTATATATCTGTAAATATCTGTTATATCTTGTAAATATTTGCTTGTATATTTGCATTGCTGTAAATATAAAGCTTCATTTATTAACTTTCAGTGGTTTTTTTCCTGAGTTTTAGCCAGGGTTTATAAAGGTGGGGGGGCAGGTAGCTGCAAACCCACATGTTGCTATGAGCATGACTTCCAAGCACATATTCATTGGCATCCTTATTACGATGCCACTGCTCCTCAGGCCCCAGGATAACTCATCTGGACAGTATGAAAAAAAGAAAAATTATTTTAAAGTAATGATAATGCCAAAACTCACTAAGTGAATGATGAATAGTCCACATCTGCTCCCTGGAGG
>VWZI01013872.1:31328-45096 GCA_013396835.1 Psilopogon haemacephalus | reverse complement strand
CCTTTTTTTTTTTTTTTCTTAATAATAGTGAGACAAGTGCATGTTACTGCCCTCCATTTATGATCAAGCCAAAACAGAAAAGGAAAAACCTGAGAGTACCTATTAGCAATAGATTCATTATTTCAATAATTTAGTGGATCGCTATCAGAAAGAGAAAGTTGATTGATAGCTCAGCTGCTAACAGAAGCCAATAGTTTCCATTTGAGAGCCAGCAACTCCGAAAAGCAATTCCAAATATGTTTCTGCTTTTATCCTGAAGTTTTGTATGCTGTCTTGGCTGGTTACAGCACAACAGGAAGGCCTGTGATCATATGGTAACAACCCAGTCTGCTTAAGTAACAGACATTAAACAAGGGCAACTACTGCAAAGTGCTAGTCAATTCACGGGGGCAGTCCTAAGCATCTGCTTTTGTTGGAACTTCAGACTCCAAAGTAACAGCATGACATATAAGTCACTCCTAGGTATGTACCAACAAACAACAAAATGTGGTCTGTTCTCTAGCATTACAGTAGCCTAAAAAACCAGAGAAGCAACCTTGTAAACCCTAAACATAGGACAGCCTTATAAAACACACCGTCCAGCTTGGTATTGCTTTTTCCTGATTATTTTGCATGAAAATATCACAGCACACTAATTTTGCTGCTAAATATATGCAGATATTAAAGTATTTCTCCAAATGCAGGTAAAATTTTATTGCCTGTGTTTTAAATTATTCCAGACAGGATTAAATTAGGATTAGGCTAATGTTCTGAGGATTTATCAAGTATGATGCTCCTCCTACTGTTGAAGTTTCTTTTTTCAAACGCTGGAGCATAAAACTGCAGATAAAACACCATTAAGAATACTCTTCAGATGTAAAGCAGTACATGAGCCATCTTAATCTGCATATTTATAGCTATAAAGTACGTATTCTTTAGTCCTGACACTGAGAAACTGTATTTAAAAGACAAAGCAAAAACAAAAAAACCCAAGCAAACAAATCAACACAAAAAAACCCCAATGGAAATGTCAATTAACAGTGAGCATTTTAGCAGATATTCTAACATTAAAAAAAAACAAAAGCAATTTTGTCATTCACATTGCCATTTAAGAGGTTCTTCTGAACTACTACACATTATCTTCCTCTCTTCAAGGAATATCTCTAAAACACTTTCAAAATTAATTGCAGAAATTTTAAAGGTGTCTTAAATTTACACTGGTACTTGTGGTTTAATTTTAGGTACTTTTAATATTTCAATTCTATTATATGCAAGCAAAAATACTCTTTGTTCATTTTGATCGTTAGAAATAAGATCTCACACTGCCTCTTTAACAATGTAACTTCTGCTTTCTGCCTATGCTAAGGAATCAGCATATTGACATGTCCAAAGACAGAAGTAGTTCCAGCAGCGCCACATCTCTTTATGGCATCACCACCATACACTTCAGTGGATATCTAACAGCCAGAGAAATAGTGATTATGAAAGACTATGATCCTTATTCACATTTCCAGTAGTTTTAAACTACATGTAGTGTAAACACCAGCAAAGCCTCAAAGCAAATTAAGGCTCCAATTTAGATTTCTATTACCATTCACAAATACATAACACTGTTCTTTCTTTTTCAAGACTTTAGCATCCTGCCATAGCAATCTGTGACAAAAGGTTTATAGCATAAACAAAACCTGATAACATTAAATGTACGAGTATTACTATTTAACAAGATGACAACTTACATCATTGTGTTTGTACAAAAAACAAAACAAGAACCCAATGAAAAGGTTTTCTGTTTCCTAGTAAAAACCCTCTTCATAATGCTTCCTTTGTTTCCACATTGAAAAAAGTGACTGAACTTACTGGGACATCTCTCCTTCCTCCCAGGGCATTCAGGTTGCTTTCCTCCAAGTGTGTGCAATATTGAGGGAAGAATAAAGGACTAAAAGTATCAGTTCCTCAAAGGCTTCTGCATGCCTGCCTTTCTGCACTTCCATATAACTTAAGTGATTATCCATATCAACTTCTACATCATTCAAAATCAAGGAAAGACTTTTTGCAGAAATTGACTACTCACACTTGACATAGTGGTTTGACTTAATGGTGTGCTCCTCCATACAAAGTAAGCCATACATGCTTGCTTCTTTCCAGACTAGTTATCCAAAGCTCAGTGGGGTCTTATACAAGACCAGCACTTTCAGAGACACAGAAATACTGATTTATCTCTCTGCAACCTGGTGGCCAGGAGCTAGGTAGGCTGACTACCAGGCAGTCGCCCCATTACATAAATCAAGACCATTCCCTCTGCTCTCTGAACAGACCCACATAAAACATACCACAACGAAAAATGGAGATCTTAATCAGCAACTGCCAGTGCTGACTATGCTTTGCACTATGAAGAGGATAAAAGTGCAGTACTTTTTACCTTGACTGTGCATGATCATTTCTCCATTACATGAGAAGACTACTTTTCACCCCTTCCTTGTAAGGTAAATCAATCCTAACATAGTGAGCAGGCACACTGGAGAAAAAAAAGCTGAACAGGATTATTTACTTCCTTATAAATGTATTTTTTAGAATTATCCACACAAAAATATTCATATATTCATATCAGTATAGAATTCCCCTCAAATTTGCAAGACATTAGAGCAAGACATGCCAATACTAAAGACAAAGGTCCATGACACCTCTGACATCCTTTACTGGACATCTGAATGTTAAACTAGACATTGATATCACTATAAATAATAAAGCGGTCCAAAAAACTTAGCAGCACTGTAAATACAGTTCAGCGCTCTTAGCTGAAATGCTTTCGGTTCCTCTCTAGAGCTTAAGAAAGATGCCAACTGCCAATTATGTACACTGCATACGCACACCTTTCTGCTGAGGACAAAGCACCGAGAAGCTGAGTAGTGCTAACTGCCACACCATAAACCTGGTCACAGACTCATACAAACATTGCATTGCTGTCAGGCAAAAAGCCTTGACCCATGACACATTAAAACCAAGACTTTAGTTAGGTACAAAAGGAAAGTACAGTCTTTAGGACAGAAAGTTATGATAGCAGTATCCAGAATTTTTCTATTTAGTTGAATCATCCTCTGAAGATTTTCATATGCTGCTATAACAGGCACTCCAAGAATTCCTGAACTGCTGTTCCTGAACTTTACATACCCTCCCTAACCCAAACTGTAACCACAAAGACTGCTATCTTGACTCTGAATAAATATTTTCATTTATATTCTAACTGGATATAGGCAGTAGTGATGGCTGCAACAAACCTTTACATTACCCAAACAAAAACTTGGCTATTCCTCATTTCTATGTGGTTTATTAATAACTGAGTTTGATGGATTAAAAAATAAAGAAGGCAAAGAAAACACATTTCCCAAATTTTATAGGACAACATCCTACAAGCTGTCTCCAAATCACTCAGAGACCTGCAAGAATATTTAGAAAGCTTAAAAAAATTATTTATACCAGCCGTGACCCTAGTGTTGCCTCAAAAAATCATCAGTAATGAGCACATAGTTGAGATATGGTATTTCATACAGTTAATCCTCATGGTGAACTGAAAAAATAAACCTTAGATGTGGAGAACAAACAATAGTTTATAATTAATGCAAGAGGAAATGCTTATTGATTCTCATGGTCTTGTGGCTAATGGTAGGAGACCTCACAAGAATTTATGTAACTAAAAGAGAGTACCACTCTAGTACTGAGAAACCTTTCTATACATGCCAGTCAGGAAGAGCAGTGGACAGAGGCCATCACAGTCTATCTGCCCCAGAACAAACCCAGAGTTCCTATCAGTTTGCTTCCTGCCCCCTTAGATGTTGCTGCGGGGTCTAGTTATGACAAAACCTGAGTAGTGCATGCTCCTATTACAATCAAGCTATCACTTAGCTGTATGGATGTATCCTCTAGCATTTAGCTGATTCACACTGGTAACTAGGCCAAGAACTTTTTGTGAAAACAAACTCAGCAGGAATGAAAAAAAAAAAAAGGGCAAGTTACTTTCCCAGACAGAGAAGGACAGAAAGTTCCAGATACAAAGCAGCACAGGAAGAATCCACAGGTCTGACTGTGGGCTTTGCTCTGTTATAGCTCACAGCAGCTGAGATATACTACAATGCAGACTAGATACATGGTAGGGGTCATAGCTGCTGCAACCGAGATCTCTTGACTAGCTTACAGGAACACTAACAGCAGTCTCATATACTATTTTCTCCAGAGCAAAATTAACAGGTGTCACTCTACTAATTCCACTTCTCTTTCACCTGTCCACTGTCATGTACACACCCTCACAGAACTACACAAGTAGTTGTACCAGCAAATTGAACCAGTTAAAAAAGCTAATCGAAATACAGTTTCCCTTCACACCCATTTCTTTTGCTCTCATGTAGTTATTTTTAACCCAGACCAGTTCAGGGATCTGATATTATCGTGAAGTCTCACCAACAGTTGTGCAACCACAGTCTAAAAAGTGGCAAACTGCCATAACAGTTGTAGTATTAAGTCAGCTTTGACGCTGAAGGCAACACATCGTTAAACTGCATTGCTCTATGGAACTATAAACTTAAATACTAGCAGTTTCCTTCAGTTTAAGGGTCGTTCAGATGTGGTGCTTCCGGATATGGTTTAAGGTGAATCTTGTAGAGCAGGGTTATAGATTGGTCTTGGTGATCCTGGGGGTCTTTTCCAACCTGGGTATTTCTGTGGTTCTGTGATTCCTTCAGTTCTAAAGGCTATGTTTCTGGAATTGTGAACACAATTTAATAACTGTATTTGTAAATTACAGCAATATTTCCACTATTGAATAGTATTATTTTTTAAAGTATTTGTGTAATTGAACCATCTTTGTGTTTGTGTCCATTGTATTTAATGTAATTCTGATTGTAAACTAGTCAAAAGATGCAAACATAGGCATGTGTATCTTCACATAATGGAAGACTGCAAACTCAGTCTGAAACAGAGACAAAAGGAGTCAAGCACAGTCTGATTTCAGATCCCTGGTATATTTTTCACTGGATGACTTTTACAATTCAGAGTGAATTGCTCTTTGCTAAGAGAGGATTGAAATCAACTTATTAACACTGGGCCATGACCTGCAGGCCCACAGCATACAACAAATTGTTCAGCCTTTGTGTCTCAGTTCCAAGTTCTGTAACTTGAGTGTTCCCTGTCCTCAAAGAGATATTTTAAAAGATGTATCACAACCTACACAATTTGAAATACTGCAGTAACAAGGATCACATGAAAAGCAGAGCATATCAAACACAGGGCGCTGGCTCGGTGGTATGCAGTCATATAGGACATGAATCTTGGCCAGAATAGATAGCAATAAAAAATAGCAGCTAACAAAATCGCCATAATCTGGTACCTTTCTTCTTGATCACAATGTAGACCATAGCTGTGATGTACTGAAGAAACTAATGCTAGCTTAGTACTACTTTTTAAATTATTATTATTTCGTATTTCAAAATACAAAACACAATTTATCTGGATAGCAGCGAAAATACACAAGGCATCTGCAGCACCTGTAACTTCTCCCTGTTTTGCTGATTACAAAATAAAACAGGTAATTTTACAATATAGAGGAAATAGCAGCAAAAGCTAGACATTGTACATTGCAACACACTGATAATGGTTTTCTAGTTCACAAGTGGAGAACGAAGAGAGAAGGTAAAAGATGGGATTTCCAGTTCACTGAGGGAGGACATGGAATTTCTTCCTCACATGTAAGGAGAAAACGCTCTTTCTGAACCGTACAAATGTGAAGAGTAAAACAAGATGTGTGACCTAACAACCACAGCAGGAATCTGCACTGACCAATCAGACATTTGATCTATTTAGGGAAAATAAAGTTCAGTGGTGTGAGTCAACAACAAGCAGATACAGTGCAAAAGATTCAAACACAATTTATACCTAGAAGATAAGAATGGTGCAATATGTAACTAACACTAGATAGCAGGGTATCAGGACCTGCCCAGCACAGTCAGTAAGACATCATTTAGAAAAACATTTACTTGTATTCAATTTGTGCAGTTCGCTATCCAGTTCTAAGCAATTTTAAGCATTAAAATATATACCAAAGTGCTCATGTATATCCTTTGAAGTGCACATTTTATTTCACCTGATTAGCGCAACTTGCTTTCTAGCTTCCACAGTACACAAATTTCAACTATAGCACTATGTAATTACCAGCAGTAACCAAAGTGACCACACTGCAACACCAAATATAAATTCTGCAATTGCTGCGCTTAGGTAGGCTCTTAGGAATTGTCAGCACAATACCGTATGCTGCGGGGTGCTGAAAAGCACATAGAAGCTATGCCACCTATATCCCTGTAAAACCAAACAGGCCCAGAAAGGGTGGTAGCATCTTATGAACAGCTGCCACGGTCCTAAGGAACGGCTTTTGTAAATGTCTATTCTTAAGTATCCAAGAACATCAGCACACTTAACATGGCTTAGTTACACAGAGGCAGATACAGCACACATGGAGCTACAAAGATCTGTAAGCACATTTTCAACACTATGTGGATCACACTATGTGGGCCACAGAGATAGTATTTTTTATGGTTTCTAGTCCATTCTGGTAGTGTAAAAAGTAATAAGTAAATAAAGCGTTATAGCAGACTACAAGCTAGGTAAGAAACAAACCAGAAAACCTAACATCGTTCCATGATTTCACACATTATTACAGCAACCCCTGTAAGGATATGCATATTTTTAGGTATGTGTTTCAACTCTCCTGATCGCAAGAAGACCTAAATACATAACTAAACATTGTAAACAGCTCTAAACTAGCACCAAGTGAACTCAGATAAGGAAACCTCCCAATGCTTTTAATGGTTTAAGGATCAGTTCATAAACTTAGAACATGATTTTCCACTCTCTGTTTTTTCCTAACTGGAAGAAGAATCTAGGAATGAGATGAAGTATAGAAGAAGGAAAGAGTGAAAAGGAAGATATTTGCAACTGTATTTTAATTTTTCCTCAATATATTAATCACCGGAAATTCACCTTTATAAACAAAACAGATTTAAATATTTATGCCCAATTTTGTTTTTCATTAATCAATTTTGCGATGGCTATGAGGCCAAGAGGCACATTCAAAATGGAAGAAAATATCTCAATGGTGGAAGAGATGTGACAAATTAAGAACTGCTTAGGTGCTTTGGGTTCTGGAAGAGTCAGAGTAACAACTTCATTAGGCATTCATCAGACTATGTATCCTCTGCTTTGAGGATCAAAGAATTTTGAGAGACAATTTAATGAATTTTATTAAACAGCATCTCTGCTGTAATAAAACATGGGATAAACACCCTGTAAATGTATATTGAGACATAAAAAAAAAATCCAGTGGGTGCTACAATATATATTCACTAACTCCCTAAGTGCCAATGCTCTTTATGCTAGGTTCCTTTTAAGAAGGTTTTATGTGCTTTTAGTTTTGATCTAAGCCCTCTTCTACCATACATTATCCAAATGTTAGCTCAGAACATTTGACAGAATTACAGAATGTTAGGGGTTGGAAGTGACTCCAAGTGAGTTTTCACAGTCTCCAGAGAAGACTCCACAATCTCTCTGGTCAGCCTATTCTAGTGCTCTGTAACTCTCAACATCAAGACTTTTCCTTAAGATGAAGTGAAGCCTCCTGTGTTCTAGTTTGTATCCACTGCCACTTGTCCTATCACTGGCCACCACTGATCCAGCCCCGTCTTCACGACCTCCACCCTGAGATACTTACAAGCATTGATAAGAACTTCTCTCGCTCTTCCAGGCTAAAGAATGCATAAATATGTAACTAACGAAAGAGAAGATACTAGATCACTCTACCTTAAGCAATATCCTTTCAGAAGCAACATAAAACAAGTGCATTTAAATTTCCTTTGGGACAGCGAACATCCACACAAACTTCGCCTAAAGCCAACAGCATATACCATAGCTCCATTTTAAAGAAGCAGCATTAAAAACAAGAGTGAGGAAAGCCCAAAACAACAAATATCTCATCACCAACGCAACGTATTGGAAACACTGTTACTTTAGGAAAGACGATTTATAAGTTAGCTCTTCAGAGCGTTTCCTCGCGTAGGACGCTGCTTAACGAACTCAGTCCCCAAGGTCTCAGCCTTGCTGCTCTTCGGCGGCAGGAGCAGCGGCGAGAGGAACCGGCGCTGCGCGGGGACAAGCTGTGCGCACCTCAGTAACCTCGTTCAGTCCCAGCAGAGCTTAATCCTGAAGCAGCCAGCACCTACACCGTGCAGGAACCTACCCCTCACAATTCCCTCACGTTTTGCTCTTCTGTTGTTTTGTTTATGCTGCCTTTTTCCCCTTTAAAATCTCACAATTAAGATACTTAGAAGTCCGTGGAACTTCACAGAAAACAAACCAACACGAATAAACACACCAGCACCACCATCCTTCAAATGAGATCCTTCCTTTTCAGTCAGCCCTTCAGACCGAAGCCGGCACGACCTCCCTGACTCCCTGCCGGCACAGGTACCAGCAGCCGCGCCTAGTCGGGCACAGCACCTGTCCCGGCCTGGCTCGGAGTGCCCTAACCCCGCAGCAGTAAAACCCAACGCCGCCTGGCCTTCCCCAGCCCCCCGCCACTCGCCGGCTCTTGCGGGGAAACTGAACGGCCCGAAAAACAAAATCAGAATGCAGGCAGACGGCATCCGCCGAAGCCCCTAACGCCCCGCGACGAGAGCACCCACTCAGAGGGAGAAAGAACGCCGCGAAAGAGAACGGCGGCACTGCGCGCACCGGGGTGCACTTCGCACCCGGCGGCTACCCATGGGCAGCCTCTGACGGCCTTTCGCCCGCCGGGAGGCCGAGACCCCCGAGTCTGGAGCGGGTGACCAGGCTGACGCCCCCCGCACTCCCTACCCCGACTCGCTCCAACGGCAGCGTAGGCACTCGCTCACCTCCAGCGCCGGTGTGTGGCGGCGTGAGGCGGAGCACCGCGGCGCCGAAGGCCGTGGCCCAGGCCCCGCCCGTACGCCGGCTCCGCCTGCTCGACCGAGCGAATCGATGCGGCGAGAGGCTGTTGGTGTGCGCTCCTCGTATGCTCCGCACTCGCTCTATCCCTGCCTGCGGTCTGCTGTCCCAATGACTCAAACTGCGTTCGCTCGTCTCTTGCCACTTCTTGCCCTGAAGCACTCTGGGCGCAGAAGCTGGGGCACCGTGGGAGTTCAGAGCAGTTGGTTTTGTGGGGCATGGGGTCGCAGAATCACAGAAAACATCCTCCTGGAAGAGATCTCGGAGATCATCCAGGCCGACCTTTGACCCAGCACTAAACCACGTCAGGTCCACACGCTGCTTAAACATCTCTAGCGATGGTGACTCCACCACTCCCTAGGCAGACCATTCCAGTGTGTGCTAACCCTCTCTCTGAAGATGTATGTCCTAGAATACAACCTGAACCTCCCCTGGCGCAGCTTGAAACTATTTCCTCTAGTCCTGGAAAGATAGAATCATCATAGCTTTGGTTGGAAGAGACCTTTAAAATCATCAAGTCCGATCATCAACCTAAGACTGCAAGACTGCCATGCCCATCAAACCATGTCCTGAAGTGCCATGGCCACATATTTCTTGAACACCTCCAGGGATGGTGACTCCACCACCTCTCTAGGCAGTCTATTCTAATGCCTAACTAATCTTTCCTGATATCCAGTCTAAACCTACTCTGGCATAATTTCAGGCTATTTCCTCTCATTTTATCACCTGATACTAGGGATAACAGACTGACCTTACTACAACTTCATTTCAGGTAGTTGTAGAGAGCAATGAGGTCTCCTCTCAACCTTCTCCAGACTAAACAGTCTCAGTTCCCTCAAACACTCCTTATAAAACTTATTCTCTAGATCCTCCACTAGTTTTGTTGCACTTCTCTGAACATGCTCCAGCAACTCAATGTCTTTCTTGTAGTAAGGGGCCCAAAACTGAACACAGTATTCAAGGTGTGGCCTCACCAGCGCCAAGGATAGGGGCATGATCAATTTCCTACTCTTTCTGGCCATATTCCTGATACAGGCCAGGATGCTGTTGGCCTTCTTTGCCACCTGAGCACACTGCTGGGTCATACTCAGAAGGCTGTCAACTGGCACCTTCAGGTCCTTTTCTGCTAGGCAGCTTTCCAGCCATTTTGCCCCAAGCCTGTAGCTTTGTATGGCATTGTTGTGACCCATGCACAGCCCTTGTACAACTGACCTTAGCCTATTGATCCAGCCTGTCCAGATCTCTTTGCAGAGCCTTCCTACCTTCCAGCAGATCAAAACTCCAACCTAGCGTAGTGTCATATGCAAACTTACTGATGGTGCACTCAATTCCCTCACCCAGGTCATTAATAAATATGTTTAAAATGACCCCAGTACAGATCCCCAGGGAACACCACTTGTAACTGGCCACCAACTGGATTTAAATTCATTTGCTGCAACTCTCTGGGTCTGGCCATTCAGCCAGATTTTTATCCAACATTGCATGTGCCTATCCAAGCCATGAGCAGGAGGGTGCTGTGGGAAACTATATCATAGGTCTTATTAAAGCCAAAATAGAGAACATGGACAGCCTTGCCCTTGTCCACTAGGCAGGTCCCCAGAAGACTCCTTGGGTCCCGAGGAGATGCAGCTGCACAGGGTCATGAAGAGCTGCATGTGGCTCTTATGTGCAGTGTCCATCTGAGCACCTCCATCTATGCTGAGGCCAAAAATGCAAGCTGTTAATTCCCTTACCATATACTTTCCATCTTTGAGTTTTGCAGGCCTCAGGGAGGTATTAAGGATGCAGAGAGGAAGGCTATAAATCACTGTAGATAAGTGTGGATAGGAAGACCTGAGAGAATGATTGTGCAAAGGTTTCCTGCTGAAGAAAATGGGAAGTTGGGAGGATCTCATCCACAATACACCTGCCTTTAAGGGAACATCTCTTGTGCAGGGGCCTGAGCTCTTCTCAGAGAGCAGTGTGCTGGGGCTACAATTTGCCATGCAGTCCAAGGATGCACAGGTGGCTATGCCTGATAATTGCTCAAGTATTTTTACAAGCTTTAGCACATACTTCAGACCTTTTTACTCCTACTAATATAGACTACTCAAAAGCTATGTGCAATGAGTGTATAGCAGCTTTGCATTTGTAACTGTAATTGCTGACTTCAGATACAATGAGTCACACACATTGAATTCCAAGTGCAGAAGAAACTATTATATGTGTGTGAATGTCAAAGCAAAGAAATGACAAAGCATTTTAAAATGCTACTTCCATTTTATTTCATTTTGTTCTTCATTCTGTTTTTTTTTTTTTTTTTTATCTGCCAAGGTATTTATAACAAATTGACAGCACAGCAACTACGTTGTATGTTTACTCAAATTAACCTACAATAGTCACACCACTTAAATGATATGACTAGGTCAGAGCTGTAAGAGAGATCTCTGGTAAGCTGTCTCCTGGTCTCATCCACAGGTGCTTCATCTTCTGCTTTTCTCACTAGTACAATGGCTCATATACACTGGTTTAGCTCTGAATCTTTGGAGTGGATTACACTTTCTTAATAAATTAAAAATCTACAGCATCAGCTAAGTCATGGTCATATGAGAATTTGGAAGATAATGAAGAAAAATCTAGTAGTCAGGGCTTCTCAAAATTTCCTTTCAGATCAAGTGGAGTGCCTGACATTTTGCCTCAACTGGCAAGATGTTCCCCTTCCAAGGAGGGGAAGGAATTAGTAAAATGTTAGTAAATATTGTTTGAATGTTTTCGCTAACTAGTCTTCTAGTTTTATGCTTCAAAAAATAATATTCCGATACTTATAGAAATGTCAGATAAAAGGATAATCTGAACTTTCCTTTTCAAAGAATTATCAGATTTCAAGTGAGATTGCATTTATAGAGATTTTACATGCTAAATAATCATACAATAATTAATTTAGAATATGGTCTGTTATTGGAGTATAAATATTCTGCTTCCTATCTGAAGCAACCTGGAAAGAAAAAGTTCCATTTGAACACAAACTAATATGTTTGCATCTTTAAATTGTACTAAAGCAATAATTACACAAAACAAACTAATTGCAGGCACTAATCTGTAGCATGCATGCTGCAGACTTCTACTGGCTTTTGTTACTTTCTTTTTCTCAAAGCTATGAATTCTCTTCAAAATATTTAATCAAAGTCCAGTCTGTTGAGTGCCTGCCTTAGGTTTTTCTGGCAATAGAGTGTAAAACTCTTTGCTCATTGTCTGGCAGAACAAAATTGTCTTTCAGGGAAATCTATTAACAGTGCGACATCTTCCATGTAGAGAGATGCCTTCTCCTACTCAGGATGCTGCATGCTCTGAAGAACCCTTTGTGCTTCAGTCTTCCAATACTGTTTATGGTTTTATTTTAAAAGAGTATCACATCTCTAGAGAAAAAGAGAATGAAAATACATGTCAGGGGATGTAGCCATTAAGTATAGTGTATTTTCAATGGGTTCTGGTGCCCTTTTACCAATAAAATCCTGCTCTTGAGGTGTTGTGTGCATGAGTGTATAGCTGTGCTCATATACAATCACCAAGAAGGAGAAAATTTGGCTTCCAAGAGTATTTAGAAGTGCATTAGTAATGTATTGATGTGGTGTCAGCATTTCAGAACATGGAATGTCATCTGCCTTTTGCACGTGCAGAACAGTTACATTCATGTTTTACTGTATTTATTTCAGAAATATTTTCAAAGTGTGTGTTGTGAGTACTTAGTAGTAAGTTGAAATCTTCCCTAGCTAAACATAAGATCGAAATCCTGACAAACTTCCTCTGCTGAATGGAGTTATAAATCAAATCCACTTTCTTTTTTTCCAGGCACATTCCTTTAGAACTGCACAGGAACAGAGTGTATTTCTCCTTCTGTTATAGTACCACATCATTATATGGAAAAACAAATGTTGGTACATACTATTGTGGTAAGACTAGCTCTACTGACCTGCCTGTACAGCATAGTGGAGTGCTATGCAAACATACTGAAGGGAACTCTGGTATCAGATACAGTAGAGTTGCATTAGAAACTTAATTAAGCCAGACAAAGGGCAATACTAACATAGTTAGACAGCTAGAGCTCCAAAGCAATGTCTTTTAGCACTGTCTCTAAATAGAGATAATATGACAGATGTTCTAACACTGCATGAGATGCTACGTTAGGCTGTGTAGGCAGTCAAACAAATGTTCCATAGTCAACAACCCACAGCTTCAAAATCTGACAGGAGTAAGTGTGCACTACTGTGCATTTTCTATTAGTGGAAACAAGTGGACAAACTTTTAGGATTTTTTTCCAGTAACAAAAGAAAGAACAAAATAATAAGCATAACAGAGAGCAAATGAAACCAGGAGCACACAAAACAGAAGCTTGCAAAGACATTCAGAATTCCGTCTCTTTTTTCCCCTAATGCATTCAGAAGAATTTCTTTTGGAGTGCCTGAATCTTGTTATGACTCCATCAAATATGCAATATTAATAATTACAGTTATCTTTAACAGGTTAATCCATACTTTGCTGCTGAGCTGCTCCTACATTGCTAAAGTCTGAATTTTGAAGACTTTTTGTGTATGAGTAGTCCCAAATGCATTATTTTTCCAATGGGGTGAAGTCAGATCCCTGCAGTGAACAAAAAGCAGGAGCAGAAACATATTTAGATTCTGACTCATAGCTCAGAACAGGTCTTACAGATGTATTGGCTTGGAGAAACAATAAACGACAGTAGTTACAGTACCTGCCTTCAGTGAATCCAAAGTAATGCTGAGGTTCTTATCCTGAAGCCTCTCTG
>VWZI01013872.1:13507-27393 GCA_013396835.1 Psilopogon haemacephalus | reverse complement strand
CAAATGGTGCTACAGTCCTTAGTTTGGGGCAAAATTCTTTTTCATTAAATCATAACTAGTTAGTCTTAGGCTGTACAATTGAAGGAGTAGAATAATGCCGTTGTTCTTTCTAAACAGTTTTACATCATTAGCCAAGTTTGCAAGAAGCAGTCTTCATGAGAGCACTCAGAGTATACAAATTCCTTATGAATATAGTTAGAAAGGTAAGAAACAGCATCATCCCCATACTGTCTCCCTCAGATGGCAGAAGTGGCAGAGAACATATGGCAAGCAGGGAAAAAGTCAAAACCTTACTAGCTGTTAGCAGCTAGCTGTTAGCTAGTTCTTGCAGAACTTCAGTTTCTTTTAAAGATAAATGCACTTAGCATTAAGGAGAAAGCTAAAAAATAATGTGGCACTTCTGCAGTCTGGCCATATGCAGTATCACAACCACCAAAAAAGATTTAGGTGAACCCCCTCTGTCTCTTTGCTGACAATCTTTTGCCAAATAATGATCTGCATAACAACCTTCTATGAAGAAAGATTGTCCACATTCTCTCTTTACTAAGTGTCTGACTTAAAACATCCGTTCAAGCCTTCCAACCCTACAGAGAGCCTCAAGAAGTGAGCTCAGGCCACCCTTCTATTCTACAAGAAGCTCAGTTCTCTGCAATATATGCTCATCAGCTATCGGTCATACACAAAAGAGTAAAGAAAATCTGGCCCTGGGACCATGTCAAAAGCTCACTCAACATATTACAAATATTTTGACAACCAACTCCCTTTGGCATTTTTTTTAAAAAAACCATACATGCTTCATCTTGTGTTTTGAAGAGTTTTTCAAGAGTTGTTATTTAGAACAAAACTAAACCAGTGATTTGCCTGGGTGTTGGTTTTATTCTATTGCATTATTCATCAACATTTTGTAGTGCTGGCCATAAATATTATAAGAAACTGTGTTATAAACAAAAGAGAAATCGACAAGAGAGGTTAGGCAAATAAATGAGAGGGAAAAATTAGTATTAGGGAAAGAGAATATGGAAGTAGAAGAATAGACTAGGATACAGGAAGAAAGGGTATAGCTACGCTGATAAGGGAGAATCAAAACAGAAGCAGTGTATCTTTTCCCTTGTTAGCAATGGCATAGTGCACCCATCCCACAGCTTGTCAACAACAGAGAAGATTGGATGATTTCAGCCTACTGTTCCATACCCCCACTACTTGGCAGGTATTATTAGATCCAGGTTAACATGGCAAAGGTCCTTACATAACACAAATATGTTAGCTAAAAAGAGATAAATTTAGACATTTGAGAAAAGAGCTGGAATGACTGGAATTGTTGCTTCCAGTAATCTGATTAATGGCTTGAAACCATTCATCTTGTACCTGCAAACTTGTCCCTTGACTCAGTATGAGACATGTATGCATTTAAGAGCTAAGTTTATATAATTACCTGGAATCTTAATGGTACTGATGCTATGTACTCCCTAGTATAGACAGTTTCATTCCAGCTGCATTTTGACAGCAAGCAAGCTCTCCCAGAATCCCCAATCTAAGCTTTGCTGCTTTCTTCAAAACCTGGGCAAAGTTTGAGAACTATTTATCTACTAAACTGTTTGAAGGATGTGGGAAATGTTTTCCCATACTTTTCAGGTACACAATTGGGTGTCATCAGGTGGCAGGCACTTGTAATTGCATGCATGCATGCACAGCCCTAAGTCCGTTTTTTACATGTACACAGCATTACAATTCTAACATTATCTTCCAGACTGGCCAGCGGATAACATATATAGAAGGCAAAAACCAAAGACACTTGAGATTGAATCTTCAAAATAAGCCAGAGTCAGATTTTCCTGTTTGACATACTTATGGTAGTGCCAGTGAAGTAAACAGAAGTTAACTTTTCCCCTCTGCTTACCAGTATAAACAAAATGAACTAATCTCAAATTAATGCCCTTTTCATCACAGTAATATTTTACTGCTATACATTGAGAGTCATAAGGATGACTGGGGGACTTGAGAATATCCCCTACGAAGAGAGACTGAGAAACCTGAGGCTGTTTAATCTGGAGAAAAGAAGAGAGGAGATCTGATCAATGTATGCAAATATCTCAGGGGTGGTTGTCAAGTGGCCAATCTCTTTTTGCTGGTCAGCAGCAATAAGACAAAGAGCAATGGCTACAAGCATAAACATAGAAGGTTTCACTTCAACACGAGGAGAAGCTTCTTTACAATGAGGGTGATGGAGCACTGGAACAGGCTGCCCAGCGAGGTTGTGGAGTCTCCTTCTCTGGAGTTTTAAAACCTGTCTGGATGCATTCCTGTGCAGACTACTTTAGGGGATCCTGCCTTGGCAGGGAGGTTAGACTCTGTGATCTCTGGAGGTCCCTTCCAGTCTCTAAAGTTCTGTGGTTTTGTGAGATAAACACATAATCTCAGGTTCACAATTTGGAAGTGTGAGAAAGGGGTGAATAGAAGCTAAAATTACCATCATTTAAATGATAGAGTGTATAAATCATATGTTGGTATCCAAGGGAACATCTCTGGGCTGTAACTTGTCTCTGATTTATTTTCTCCATTCCTTCTTGTGGCATCATAAGATAACTACGAGGAGTACATGTTTGTATGAGGTAGCCTTTACATTCTTCTTTGCAGAGTGGCAAGAGGTACCTAGAAGGCAATGTAGCCTATCAGAAGAAACTTAACTGCCTCGTGAAAATAAAGGCAGCTTTTTGACACTAAGATCTTATATTTCTTCCCTTCCCCTGTCTTGGATAAACATTTCAGAAATATGCAGTGCCAATGCTGCATTTCCCTCATGCTTAGCAAGTGTAATTGGCGTGGAGTAATTTTAATACTTGATACATAGCCTACTGTTTCTGAAGTATTTCGTCAAACACATTTACCAATAAATCTCACAATTGCCAAATAATCAGAAGCAAAGTACTGAATATCAGAAAGGAGAATAGCAGCTTTGCTGGAAAAGCAAACCTTTGGAAGAGAGGAGAGCATCATTTTCCTAACATAGAAAGTAAATATAGCTGGGAAATAAGGAGAAGGAAAATCCACTTTTACTGACAGCATAAACATAATTTAATGTCCTTTGGAAAAAACAACTAATCAGGTGCAACTTACCAGCAGATGCTGCACTGCTGGTAAAGTGACATAGTTTTAGAAGATGTATAGGTATAATCTGTTTGGAGATAACACTTCTGGAATAGCACTTGCATAGACTAAAATTACATGAAACACAGCTGCGTGGTAAGGTGTTAATTTCTGCATTTCTAAAAGCACTTCTTAAAAATCCAGTTCAAAGTCAGAACACAGCCTAATCAGCTACCATGGTCCCTGAAACAAGTAAGGTTATGAAGGCAGTGATTCTGTAGCTTTATGTAATGCAGAGTCCCAAGGACAGAAAGACCATTAAATTGGTGGCTGCCAGAACCATGTATTTTGCATAGATGTTCCCAGGTGCTGTTGGTCCTCCTAGTCTTCTGCAGAGTCCTGGCATGGCTGCATTTTTCTCTGTCCCATCTCCTTGCTTTGCAGGAGGTGACAGAATTCCAGCTGCCTTGGCACAGCTCTTTTGGGCAGCTCTCTCTTTTAACTCATGCTTTGAATATGTCCCAAAGGAATTCACTTCACACTTTGGTAAAGTATTACTCCATATTTTTATTACTCCATTGTTTAATGTGTTGTATATAAACAATTATTTGATTTAAACACTAGATGTTTTCTTTTGCCATTGCAGGTGAACCGTTCCTTTCTCCTTCTCCTATCTGCCAAGGAAACACAGTCAGAAAGGGTTTAGTGTTTCATTAGATGATTCCATTAGATGATCAAAGGCAAAACCAAACCACTGGTAAATCGTATAGATTTTTGTAACAGTGCTACCAACATCCAAAAAAATTCTGACATTAAAATCAAAGGTGTGACATTATCTCCTGTCACATTGCTGAAAATATTTCTCATGTATAAAAAGCATAATGAACGTCTATTATTAATGAATTGGTTTCAGAGTTGTAGGTTGCATTGCACACTCTTTATCTTCTTCCATTAAAACCAGTTGGGGTTTTTTCTTTCACATCAACATGCATAGGACTTTGTTGCTTGTGACTTTCTTTCCCTGTCTTCCAATTACCAAGCTACCTCATATGTTGAGCAAACCAATGTAGCTACATCATTACCCTGCCTAAGTAAGCTGTGAGAATAATAAACAGAAATTGCTCAGTAAGAAACTGACAAATTGATCAGTACTGCTTTCTGTTTCAGGAAAAAAAAATCTCAGATACTGTCATTATCATTGCTGGTGTCATGACTGCTGTTCACCACTGTTATTACAGGATCATGATTTCTGTCATTTTTTTGCTGGAAAGTTACATTACAAGAGGCAAGTTGAAGCAGGCTACTTGACAGCTTTATAGCTAAATGCTATCTTCTCTGATACAGAGCAAGACAGTACAAACAGAGCTTTTAGTGTTAACACAGCCATCTCCAATAAAGGAAGCGTACTAAGTGGTGAACAGACTTGCCACCCAAAGAATTTCCAATTTAAGGAATTCAAGAAAATAAAGCAGAAGACAGGGAGGCATCTGCTCAGAGGGGGAGAACAGTCTTCAGAACTGCCTCAAGGAAGGAAAGAAAAGTGGAGTAACCTTTTTAGTTATTTTGACATATTGTTTTTAATTGGCATATACAGCATTTCTATGAATAGAGCTAAATCACAATGTAAGAACTGGGTAACTTTTCTCTGACAAATCTGTACTACTGTGTACAGTTCTGGAGCCCCCAATGCAAGAAGGCCATGGAACTGCTGGAGTGAGTGCAGAGGCGGGCCACAAAGACGATACAGCTCTGCTATGAGGACAGGCTGAGAGAGCTGGGGGCTCTTTAGCCTGGAGAAGAGAAGGCTTGAAGGAGACCTTATAGCAGCCTCCCAGTATCTGAAGGGGGCCTACAGGAAGGCTGGGGAGAGACTATTCACAAAGTCTTGTAATGACAGGATGAGGGGTAATGGGTTGAAACTGGCAGAGGGGAGATTTAAGCTAGATGTTAGGAAGAAGTTCTTTCCAGTGAGGGTGGTGAGACACAGAAGTGGTGGCCCAGGAAGGCTCCCTCCCTGGAAGTGTTCAAGGCCAGGTTGGATGAGGCCTTGAGTGACCTGTTCTAGTGGGAGGTGTCCCTGCCTACGGCAGGGGGTTGGAACTGGATGATCTTTGAGGTCCCTTCCAACCTAAACCATTCTATGATTCTATAAGTATTAATAAGATAACAAACAGATATGCAGTGGCAAGTCGCCAGGTTCTAGAGGATTTTTTGTGAAGTTGCTGTGGCTTCCACATTTGCCAGTTTTTTTTGTAGTCTCCACAAATAATAACTCTACTTTATAATTTAGAATACAGCACTTTCCTAGTAGGTCCACCCACCATCTATGAAAGAAGTGTTTCTCTGAGAAATAATTCCCTGCTCAGCATGACATTGCTTCTGTATTTAACTTGTACTTTATACCTGAGGAAGACCAGGAGAAGGGTGATGATTTTTTTTCTGTTTGGTTTGTGGAGCATTTTGCACTGCCTTTCTCAAAAACACAGTTGTTCATCATAACAATGAACTATTTTTAAAAGCTGTGACTGGAGATCTTAGCCACTTTCTTAAAATCCAGAGTGTTAATATTCATGCTGCTACTGAGTTTTTCAGTAACAGCAATCAGTGCTGACCAGTTAACCAGGGCATAAAACTCTGTACATGGAGGTGAATATAAAGTTTTCCCACATTTCATACTGAGACCTTATCTCATAGCTTATCACACAGACCAAATAAAAATGGAATTTAATTGACGTCATTTCATTTTAGAATATTAATGGAGCCAGAAAATATCTGCCTAAGGAGCTGGCTGAACTTAATGTCTTCTGTGATATCTTATCTAGTGAAAATTTTTATACTTGCTCACATCATAAGCACAATGAGGAAAAATAAGAAAATCTCTTAAATCGTAAGTTCCAATTAAGATTTTGTGTCATGAAAGCTGTATGTGCAGAATAAGCAAAATACATGGTCTTGTCCTAAATAGATCAGTATGAGAAAAGGTGGCCATCCTATTTATTGCTTATCTATTAAAGTCTCCTTTGTTTGGCACTGGTTTTAGCATATTCATTTGCTAAATTATTCAGCTTCTCTGCTGTAAAATGTTAAAACAATTCTTAAAGTTCACAATTGCCATAAATTAACATAAAGATTTTATTCTGTCAGTAACTCTCATTAGCTCAACAGTTATTCGTATTTGACTGTTTATTCCTGTACACAGCCTGCAATTACAAATCCCCTGGTAATATAGCTACTTTTATAGAATGCAAACCACAGAAGACTATTCCCAAAAACCTAGCTATGATGCCATCTGCTTCATCACTTTTCTCAGAGAAAGTACTGCGTCTTCATGGCAATGCAGTTCAGGACTGGGAAGAAAGAGCTGCTTTGGTTGAGATACAAATCCATTAACATTTGCAACCTAGCATTATTTAGATCTGCATTGATGTGTTAATATTTCTATTTCTTTTTCATTTTGACTTTTTACTGTCAGTCATGTTACTGTGCTTTCTTATTTTAGCTGTGAAGCAAAAGCATCAGCAGAGCCTGAGAAAAGTCGTTTCTGCCTTTCCACACTGAGTGGGAAGCTCTGTCCTGTTTTGGTCTTGTAAGAGAAAGTATTTAAATGCATTGGAAGGAGATTCAAACATATGCATTGTATTTCACAGAATCAGAGAATCACAGAACTGGCTGATCCTGGAAGGGACCTCTGGAGGCCCTCTGGTTCAATCCCCCTACACAAGCTGGTCCACCTTTTGACGATTGCCCACAACCATGTCCAAATGTTTTTTTAATACCACAATGATAGAGACTCTGTAGCTTCCATGGGCAACCTCTGCAGTGCTCAGTCACCCTTACAGTGAAAACAAACATTTCCTGATGTTCAGAAAACCCCTTATGTGCTTCATTTTAATATTATTAATTGTCTTGTGGCCTGTCAGTATGCACAACAGAAAAGAATCTGGGCCCATTTTCTTTGCACCCTCCCTAATTGATGAGATTATCCTTCAGCTTTTTCTTCTTCAGGCTAAACAGTCCCAGCACTTTCAGCCTTCAGTTTTCAGATACTTCTCCCATCGCCATGATGACTCAAAGCTTATCATGAACAGCTTCACAATGATATCTGCCAGTTCCCTCAACACCTGTGGGATTCATCGCCTCAAGGCACCTGGATCCAAGTCCAGTTTGCTTAAGCATTCACTGATCTGGCCTTCTGTCAAAGGTACACCTTTGCTCCAGATTTTCCCCATGCTTTCTGGAGTCTGAGATTCCTGAAGGTTAGCCATGCTAGTAAAAACTAAAGAACACATTCAGTACTTCAGCCTTTTCCTTGTCCTGCATGGAGCAGGTCCTTTGTCTCTCTGAGCAATGGGCCCACATTTTCCCTAGTTTCCTTCTTGTCACCTCTGTACTTATAAAAGCCCTTCTTGTCTTTGACATTCAGTCTTCATCTTAGTAACTTCCTCCCTGGATGTTTGGAAAATGTTTCTATATTCCTCTGACATTATTTATCCTTGCTTCTATCTTGTGTATGTTTTCTCTTTATGTTTGAGTTTATCCAGGAACTCCTTGTTCATTCCTGCAGGCCTCCTGGCATTTTTGCCTAACTTTCTATTTGTTGGGGTGGATCATTCTTGAGCTTAGTGTAGGTCATCCTTGAATATTAATATTAACCAGCCCTCTCAGTATGCTCTTCCCTCCAGGGCCTCGCCCCATGAGACTCTTCCAAGCATATCTTTGAAGAGGCTAGAGTTTGGTCTCTTGAAGTCCAGGGCTGTGCTTTTTCATTTTACACTCCTTGCTGCTCTCATAAGTCTGAATTCCACCATCTCAGAGTCCCTGAGGCCAAGGCTGCCTTTGACCTTCACATTCCAAACCAGACACTTATGGCTAGTGAATAAGAAGTCCAGCAGCACGCCTCTTGTTATCTGCTGATTTCAGTGAGGTTGTATTAAAACTGAACTTTTAAACATTGGCATTACAAACACATTATGACGATCTAGAAAGAGTTTAATTTTAAAATGTCCTTGTAGTAGATGGTTAAAATTTTTGAGGCAAGTCAAGTCATTGAGGGATCATGGGAAAGCAATACCTAAAACAGGAGAACTCAGCAGTGTTACTGCTTGTCACAGCAAAGGCAGGCAACTGCACACATCCTGCTTATGCAGAAAATCAGTTCCTATGACCTACTGGGCTCTCAGGCATCTTTCCAAGAAGCTATTTAAAAAACCACTAATCCAATGACTCCTCAAAAAGAACTAGTAATAAAGTGACAAATAAAGCTTGTAAATGGGGCGAGGAGGGAAGTGTAATTTGTCTAACACAGGAGTGCATTATGATGACAGAATGCAAGAATTATGTATGTGATCAAAGTTAGACATGCTTTAAAATTTGCAACCAAAATGAGCCCTACAAGCAGCAGCTGAGGGAACTGAGGTTGTTTAGTCTGCAGAAGAGGAGGCTCAGGGAGACCTTATTGCTCTCTACAACTACCTGAAAGAAGGTTGTAGCCAGGTGAGGGTTGGTCTCTTCTTCCAAGCACCCAGTGACAGAACAAGAGGACATAGTCTCAAGCTCCACCAGGGCAGGTTTAGGCTGGATGTTAGGAAGTTCTTCACAGGAGTGGTTGCCCATTGGAATGGGCTGCCTGGGGAGGTGGTGGAGCCATCATCCCTGGGAATATTTAAAAAAAGACTGGATGGGGTGCTTAGTATCATGGTTTAGTTGATTAGATGGCATTGGGTAATACATTGGACTTGGTGATCTCAAAGATCTTTTCCAATCTGGTTAATTCTATGCTTCTGTGACTGGTGCAAGTCTGTGCCTCTTGTAGTGAGTATAGGTCTGCTTCTTTGACTGACCTCAACCATGACTTCACTAAATACAGCACTGCTGACCTGGGGACAAAGGCACATTTTACAGCGCTGCTATGATTGCCAGACATCAACTACCCTACCAGTGTAGGTGCCAAGCAAGTTCAGTGAAACCAAAGCTCTGCCTGAGGCTCCAGTCCTGTCTATCAAGATAAACAGTTGAGGACAGTTTTTCCAATCAGGTTTACAAAAGGCTTACATTCTATAAAGTGGGGGGTTTTTTTGTGTTTTTTTTTTTTTGTTTGTTTGTTTGTTTGTTAGTTTTAAAGTGTGATGTTTGCATAATCAGCATTAGGATTTTGTGTTACCTAGACTTCCAGTGGTCATTGATCTCAAAATAAACTCCCTGTGGAGGTAAGAAATGTATTTGCACAGATACTTCTAGAGAAAATTGTCTCTTTCCTGCCCCCAGTACCACAATCATTCAAAATCTCACACCTATGTAAATGGGTCTATTACAAACTACCCAATGAACTTTGTTATTTTAGCTCAGGAAACACCATCTGACAGCTAAGTGAATACAGGGATTAAGAAATGTTAATATTATGTTTTAAAATTAAACTGTATTAAAAGAAACTTGAATGTTTTATAAGCCCTAAGTATGGCTCAGATAAAGAAAACCTCAGATCAAGGAATTTAAAGGACAGCTTATGCATATTTGAAGAAGTGTTCAAGGTGATATATGAAGAATGAGATTTTACGGAATAGCTTTACATTACTTTTTTTTTTTCTTTTTTTTTTAAATAATAGCAAAAATGCAATTGTTTGGCAGCATGAGCAAATATCTAAGGCCACGGAAAGTATGACATTAGATCAGATCAGCATTTCAGCTCCGACCAAGAAGTGGTTAGATATATTAACCCTCTGTTCATCTTTGTGGCCCTCCTCTGCAGCTGATCCAGCAGTTTGATGTCCTTATGCTGAGGGCACCAGAACTGGATGCAGTACTCCATGTAGGGTCTTATGAGAGCAGAGTAAAGGGGGAGAATCATCTGCCTTGTCCTGCTGGTCATGCTTCTTTTGATGCAGCCCAGAACACCACTGGCCTTCTGGGCTGCAAGCACACATTGCTGGGTCATTTTGAGTTTATCATCAACTGACACCCTCAAGACTTTCTCCTCACTGAGTGAGCCACTCCTCACCCATCCTGTATTTGTGCTCAAGATTGCCCTGACTGAGGTGTTAGAACTTGTTGAACTTCATGAAGTTGGCTTGGACCCACGTCTCAAGCCTGTCCAAGTCCCTGTGGATGGCATCCCTTCCCTCCAGTGTGACAGCTGGGCCACACAGCTTGGTGTCATCTGCAAACTTGCAGAGGGTGCCTCAGTCCCACTGTCTGTATTACTGACAATCATGTTAAACAGCAATAGTCACAGTACTGACCCCTGAGGGACTCCACTTGCCACTGCTCTCCATTTGCACATTGAGCAATTGACTGCAACTCTCTGAGTGCAGCTGTCCAGGCAATTCCTTAACTAGCAATGGTCTGCCCCTTAAGTTTGTAACTTTCCAATTTAGTGACCAGGATGTCATGCATGACAATATCATCTGCTTTACACAGTACCAGATAGATTACATCAGCTGTTCTTCCCTTATCCACTGATGCTGTAAGTCCATCATAGAAGAACACCAAGCTTATCAGACATGATTTGCCCTTGGTGAAGCCATATTGGTTACCACCAATTACGTCTTCATTTTCCATATGCCTTATCAAGGCCTTTCAGGAGGACCTGCTCCATGATCTTGTCAGGCACAGAGGTGAGACTGAGTGGCATGTAGTTTCCAGAGTCTTCCTTATTTCCCTTTTTAAAGAGGGGAGTTATGTTTCTCCTTCTACAGTCATCAGGGACTTACCAGATTGCCATGCCATCTTGAATATGATCTGGCAACTTCATCTAACTGTTCCCTCAAGATGTGTGGGTATACCAAACTAAGCTTAATTCTATCTGTGCTTTTTCTTTTCTAACCTGATACTGTCTTTGTACCCTGTTACATGACTTATTCTTTATTGCATTGCTTATAAACTCTTTTTTTTTTTTCCTTTTCTTTCTTTTTTTTTTTTTCCCCCAGATAAGTCCAGAAACATGTTTGTTCATCTGTACTGGCTTCTGGCAATTGTGTCCAGCTTCTTCTTTCTTGGAATACACTGCTCCTGAGGCTGCAGGAGATCATCTTTAAATATTGACCAGCTTTCGTGGGCCCCTCTTCCCTCCAGAGCTTTATCCCATGACAGTCTGTCAAGCTGATCTCTGAAGAGGATGAAGTCTTCTCTCCTCAAATCCAGAGTAGTGAGCATGATTCACATTCTCTTTGATATCTTGAGAATCTTAAATGCTGTAATTTCACAGTTGCTACAATATTAAGTTTCATACCACTCACCAGCCCCTCCTTGCTGGTGAGGACCAGATCCAGCATAGCACCTTTTCTTGTGGGTTTGTTTACCACCTGGAGGAGCAGTAAAGTGGCAAGAAAGCTCCCTACCCTGGTGCAACCCACATATTATTATAATTCAATGTAGTTCATATAATTATAGTATTATTATAATTCAAGAGAGATGTTGAGGTACTGGAATGTGTTCAGAGAAGAGCGATGAAGCTAGTGAGAGGTCTGGAGCATAAGCCCTATGAGGAGAGGCTGAGGGATTTGGGGTTGTTTAGCCTGGAGAAGAGGAGGCTCAGGGGTGATCTCATTGCTGTCTACAACTATCTGAAGGGAGGTTGTAGCCAGGTGGGGGTTGGTCTCTTCTCCCAGGCAACCAGCAACAGAACGAGGGGACACAGTCTCAAGTTGTGCCAGAGGAGGTATAGGCTGGATATTAGGAAGAAGCTCTTCACAGAGAGAGTGATTGGCATTGGAACTGGCTGCCCAGGGAGGTGGTGGAGTCACCGTTCCTGGAGGTGTTCAAGGAAAGAATGGTGTGCCATGGTCTAATTGATTGGATAGGGCTGGGCGATAGGTTGGACTGGATGATCTTGGAGGTCTCTTCCAACCTGGTTGATTCTATGATTCTATTATTATTATCCACTATTGACCTTCCAGATAGGCAACAATGAGCTAGAAAAAAGAAAACTGATGTCTTTTCAAGATGGACCTCAGGGTCCTGGGTCAAGTGGCTAAGGGAATGGGAGCACAGATAGTGTTAGCCTCCAGTAGCAGGGACCAACCCAGAAGATTGAAGAAGACCTACCAGATGAATTCTTGGCTTCCCAGCCTGGTGCTCTCAGCAGGACTTTGAGTTTTTTGATGATGGGTCAGTTTACATGATGCCAGGCTGGCTGGTGGCAGATGGGCTACATCTCTCTGAAAAGGGGAGAAAGGTTTTATTGTGGCAGTTGGCTGGACTCATTGGCAGGGCTTTAAACTAGATGGGAAGGGGAAAAGGGGACAGTGGGATGGCTCCACTGCTAGCTCAGGGGAAGCAGGGGATAGTGGGCCATGAGGTAAGGGAGGGAGATGGGCGAGCCACTGATAAGCTAGGACTCACAGCAGTGCCTGGGAGTGATCAAGCATGGGGTGGACACCTATAAATGGGAGAGCCACTGATAAGCTAGGACTCACAGCAGTGCCTTGGAGTGATTAAGCAAGGGGTGGACACCTATAAATATCTTAACAGTAAAAGAAGAGCTAAGGAGAATGTCCACCCACTACTGAGTGTGAGAGGTAACCTGGTGGCCAAAGAAAGGAAAAGGCTCAGGTGCTGAATGGCTGCTTTGCCACACTGTTTGTCAGTGACACCAGCTGCTCCATGAGGGTTCAGCCACTGGATCTGGAAGACAGGGATGTGGAGCAGAAAGCAACACCCACAATAGTGGAGGAAATGATGAATGACCTGTTCTGCCACTTAGATGTGCACAGGTCTATGGACCAGATGAGATCCACCCAAGGGTGCATAAGGAGCTGGCAGATGAGATCACCAAGCTGCTCACCATTATTTGTCAACAATCTTGGGTAACCAGGGAGGTCCCAGTTGACAGTTTTACAAACAAGGAACTGGCTGAATAGTAGTGTGCCAAGGTGGTATGGAAGACCAATGGCACCTTGGCTTGCATCAGGAATGGTGTGACCAGCAGGACTGTAATTCTGTCCCTGCACTTGGCACTGGTGAGGCCTCACCTCGAGCACTGTGTGCAGTGCTGGGCCCCCCACTTCAAGAAAGATATTGAGATGCTGGAGTTGGTTGAGAGGAAAGCAATGAGACCAGTGAGGAGGCTGGAGGGAAAGTCTTATGAGGAGAGGCTGATGGAGCTGGAGTTGTTTAGCCTGGAGAAGAGAAGACTCAGGGAGGACCTTAGCACAGTCTACAACTACCTGAAGGAAATTTGTGGTAAGGTAGGGTCAGGCTCTTCTCCCAGGCAATTTGTGACAAGATGAGAGGGCATGGCCAGACGATGGTCTAGGTGATATGGTGGTCTAGTTGATATAGTGATATTGATTTGATGATCTCAGAGGTCTGCTCCAGCCTCAATAGTTCTGTAATTCTGTGAAAAACTTGCACTCTTGAAATCTTTATGGATAACAGAAATGAGATCATCTATTTTAGCTTTAAATTGGGTATTTGCATGTGTGATTGTACATCAATATAACAAAAACAAATAAAGCCCATGCAAAATCTCATGTTGCTAGTTTGTTTGCCTTTTCTTAACATGCATCATGTCAGCAGAGCAGCTCCCTGAGTAGGGTATGCAGTTTTGTTGGGCAGTTCTGCTTCAAGCACCTCTCTTGTTACCAGCTCGCTGCCATTATCAGGGGTTAGCTGATGCTTGGTATATTTTTATTGTGGCAACACTGACTTCTCTCCCACTTCCTGCATTGTAGATGAGTAGGAGAATAAGAGAGTCTGGAAACAATGAAACTAAAGAAATACCTGTGCAGTGTAGTGCAGTGCATGACTGTTTTCTGAGTTCCTGTTTGAATCCTGGGATGTTGCCTATAGTTGTTTGCTTGGGGTGG
>VWZI01013872.1:0-10927 GCA_013396835.1 Psilopogon haemacephalus | reverse complement strand
CTCTCTCCAGGCTGAGAGAGTTGGGGTTCTTCAGCCTGGAGAAGGCTTCAAGGAGACCTTATAGTAGCCTTCCAGTATCTGAAAGGGGCCTACAGGAAGGCTGAGGAGAGAATATTCACAAGGTCTTGTTATGACAGGACAAGGGGTAATGGTTTTAAATTGGCGGAGGGGAGATTTCAATGAGATGTTAGGAGGAAGTTCTTTACAGTGAGGGTGGTGAGACACTGGAAGTGGTTGCCCAGGGAGGTTGTGTCTGCTCCCTCCCTGAAGGTGTTCAGGGCCAGGCTGGATGAGGCCTCGAGTGACCTGATCTAGTGGGAGGTGTCCCTGCCTATGGTGGGGGGTAGGGACTGGATCATCTTTGAGCTCCCTTCCAACCTAAACCATTCTATGATTCTATGGTCCTCTGCTCAATAAAGTCTATACCTCAGTACTGTGTCATGAAGAGTTACACTATCCATACAGAGGGCATACTTCAGAAGATTGGTTCAAAGACTTCTGCCAGTAACTAATTCTATACTTTAAATGGTAGAATTTGTATTCCCATCTTTTGTACGGAGAGGTCTGGGTATCAAGTCTTGCTCCTTACCTTTTGTTAGTCATAGTGGAACCTGTGATACACCTGTATAATGGAAGAGAAGACTATGCAGAATAACATTAAGATGACCAGCTCAATGTTTTTCTTCCTAAAATTACAAGCATGTAATTAAGGATCCAGTCTTTTGTTTTACTGTTGGATACATTGTAGAGTCTTTCATCTCCCAGTTTTTATATTGAACTCAGCCAGTTGTGCTAAAGACTGGAAGTTATTTCCATAGCACTGGTATTTTATATCCTTCAAGCCAAGTTTTATGGGTCTCTGTTCCATTATATGCATAACAAGCCCCTCATCATGTACGGCTCTATTGAGTTCACCACTGAGATCCCTGGGAAATGTTACAGGTTAGGTTGAGCCATGACATGGATGCAGACATGCTTTTAAAAAGCAAAGCCTGCTATGGACACAAGTTTTTCATCGGGGAGATGGCTATGGGAAAAGTACATACAGTTAAACTAAACTGTTTGCGAAATCTCAATGGTAATGGTTTATGCTACACTGAGTAGCATAAACCTGACTATTTAACCACTTTGATGAATTTATCAGTGCAACTGAAAGACCCGAGAAAGACATTGCTCACCCGAGAAAGCTTCTCAGCAATTTACAGATGGGTTTGTTGCAATGAAAAAAAAAATTATTTTTTTTTAAAATACACTAGACTCCATTACTTGCAAAGAACCTTTTAGTTGTTTGAATTTTTGGATTAGGCTATGTAGGTAGGCCAAAATGGGGGAAGTAATCAGATTTCTAGGAAGTACTGAAGTACATTCCTTCTCTTTCTCTGAAAAGGCAAATTATTCCTCATTTATGCTTTATTATATATCAACCAAACTAATAGGAGAGTTTTACTATTATCAGTGGACTTCAGACCAAGGCTATTGCTGGCAGAACTGATTTTAAAAAAATGTTAATTCTGAAACAACAAAGGCTTTCAGTGTATTTATGGTTTTATCTTGTTAGATAATAGCAACAAACTCTCCCTTCCCGTTTAAAAAAAATTCCCAGGTCCTTCCTTGCTGACAATGATGACTGAGATCTTCCACAAGTTTGAAAGCAGACCTTTTCAAGAGACAGGTAAACCAAGATATTACCATCACTCAGACCAATGAATATTTAAGTGTATTGATTCAAAATAATGTCAAGGAAAACATTTAAAGGAATTAAATCTTCATTTGGAACATAGATGTAGGTCTATTTTTAAACAGCATAAAAGCTTTGGTGTGGGCATGATGTCTAAGGTCAAGGGACAATGAAAACAGACAAAGATTTATTAGGTAAGATCAAAGTACAAACTGGGAAAAATACCCAGGGAAGTTTAAGGACATATCTAAAAACTGATAAATGCACCTCATATGTGTGAAGCAGAGGGACCATTACTTTGAAGTAAAGCAGAAATTTAAAGGAATTTGCCCTTTCAGAGAAACAGAAGGAATGCCTTCTAGCTTGTCTAAATTACTAGTGTAGGTGAAAGCAGACCTTGATGTTATTTGTTTTCAGTTGTTTTGCAGCTGCTAGTTCCACCTCTGCCTAATTACCTAACTCTTCTCTTCGTTTGTGCTTCTCTTTAACAAGTGCCTCATAATATCAGGCCTAAAATAAGCACTGAGCAAAGTAAAGGGGCAGTAGCTTGTGTCTTAGAACTACCTAATGACAATAAATTAATAATTGTGCAACTGCGACCTTCATAGGCTTTGCAGACAGGACTGAACACCTCTCAGAGAATTGGGCTATAAGATACTGCCACACTCTGAGAAGCAGCAACAGAAAGGACCAGAGAGAGCTGGGCCCTTTAACTTGCAGCTGAATAATGAAGAAATTGGTTTGCAAAAGTGCTTGTTTGTAGTCATTGAGGGATGCAGCACTTAACTGAGACAGAGGTTCACAGTACAGTAGTCTCACTTTGTCCTGGAGCACTGGGAAGAATTCCTGAGAAAGAGAACTGTTAAACATTACTGTCCAGAGTAAACACTAGCGTCTAAAGAGTATTGATGGTTCTGGTTCTAGAGTGATGGTTCTACAGGATTTATTTTCCCCATATATCTGTATTGAATCACTTTCTTTGTTTCCTAGATGCAGAGTGATTTTTACTGTCCCTGTTTCTCTCCAAGTACAGTGAGGGCAATTTTCATTTTAGATAGCAGAGATGATATGTGATACACACCCCAGACTGTTATATGGCACTACGTTAATGTCAAATTTTACTTTTTCTGTCCTCTGTAATACTCTGTTGCAGATGGGCAGATTTGCCTCCTGAGAACATCAGTTCTCTTTACAGTGTGCCCTTTTCGTATTTCACAGATTCAGCAAACTTTGCAAAAATTTGCAAAGTGTAAAGACACGAGAAAAGGCAGATACAAAAGATCCATTTCTCTTTTGCACTGCAGGCACTCATGCTCATTGGCAGTAAGCAGAAATTGGAATAGGTATCACACTCTAATCTTAAGGTGGTTTCCAGCTACCAAGATGATGTAATGCTATTCACTGTGTGCATTTGTCGTGCACAGCACCCCATTGTCCTACACAGTACCCATGAGTTATTCGTGTAGACACTGTAGATACAAAAAAGGCATGAACTGAGGTTCTGGCCATCTGAACACAATGTGCTGGAATTCAGTCTCCTGCAGAGCTTGTTCTTATCTAGAGAGAGACATGACTCGTGGTGCAACATTAATATACAGATGTGAGTATGCAGCTGTAGCAGATGAACTGCTGTTCATATGTGTATCACAGCAGTCTGCACTAGACAGCTTATTCTACAGCAAAGGAAGGTGCAAAACAGGGAAAAATGGATAAAGGTGAGGTGATATATGAAGCAAAAATTGCCAAATATGATGAACATGGAGACGTGCAAAGAAAATGTTCCTCAAAGCATTAGTCTTGCATGAAACTGCAACGTGCCAAGCAGAATTATTGCTGTCAGTGCTGTCTGAAGGAGGAAGCAGCATGCTGAGAAGGCCTATGTCTTCCTCTGATGATCACAGGTAAACACATTCTTGGTATATGCACTGAAGAGAAAAGATTTACCACTGACAATCTGGTGTGGAGACAAGAAGCCAGATGTAGCTGACCTCAGAGACTGCTTACTTTATAGAATCAGAACGGATTCCATTATAGTATAGATAATCTTTACTGTTCTGAGAGCTACTGCTGGCACAATACGTTTTAACTCTGATGTAGCAAGCCAGAGACACTATTTTGGCGGAAGACACCACCATCTGCTAAAGCACAGGAACTGCATGTAGGCTTTGCTAAAGGAGAAGCTGTTCTGAAACTTACTAACTGCCCTGTGCAACTTCCTGGGCACTGGTTTCTGGGTTGTTTTGTTTTTAATGTAGTGCCACAACAAACTAAAGGCCTTTGACATTTTTAATACGTTCTATCTTTTAAGTAACTGTGCTTCAAACTGAAAATTCTCCTGATAAAGACAATGCACAACATAGTGCTGACATGTCCCTACAGCCTTCACTCAGGGTCCCTTACAGTGTAATACACTGCATGTGCTAGACCTGCACACATACTGGAGGTAGCAAGATCGAAGAGATCGCCTACTACTTTGTTTTATGCTTAGGGGGAAAAACAAAAAATGTTGTAATCAAATGCATACAATTGGAGGATTTTTTTTCATGGCAACATGATTTTTAAAGGAGTGAGGAATTTAAATGTCTTTAAATAGTTACAAGAGTAAGTATTTTAAAAACTGGGCTCCTCTAGGCACCCTAACTCTTCTTGCTCCCATGGGCTGTGTGATGGTCTAGTGCAATACTCACCTGAGGAAGAAAGAGAGAGTCCATCCCATCATCACCTTGCAGGCCAAGGGAGTTGCAGTCCTGGAGCAGAAGTCTTAGCATTGATGGTAGGTGCCTTCTAAGGGGCTTGTACATTTCCCTATCACCTGAAAAGCCTAAAAGCAGATGAAGGGAGGGAGGTTTTGCTGACACGTCTTGTAAGCTGCCAAATGGAAGAAGGTAGTTTTGAGTGGTTTGGGAAGAAAGAAACTTGCAATTCATGGAAGAAGGGATTTGTCACTTGGGAGAACTACAGAGAAGTTGTCAGGGCATGTAGGTGGCAACAAGAAAGGCCAAAGCCCTCTTGGGACTGAAACTGGAACAATAAGAAAAAGAGAACAAGAAGGACTTCTTCAAATATATGAGCAGGAAAAGGAAGAATAGGGAAGGTGTGGGGCCACTGCTGAAGGAGGAGGCAGCCTTGAGAACTGAGGACGTAGAGAAGGCAAAGTTGCTAAATGCCTTCTTTGCTTCAGTCTCTACACTTAAGGCTGAACTCCCTTATGTACTCCAGACCTTGAATAAAGGAGAGGAAGCCTGGAGGAGGGAATGCTCCCCGCTGGTCAGTGCAGACTGAGTTAGTGATCAATTACACAAATTGAACATTCACAAGTCCATGAGTCCTCATGAGATGTACCCAAGGGTGCTGAGAGAACTACCTGATATTATTGCTCTACCACCCTCCATCATTTTTGCCAAAGCGTGGCAGACAGGAGAGGTGCCTGAGGACTGGAGGAGATCCATTGTCACTCCAGTCTTCAAAAAGGGCAAGAAAGAGGTTCCAGGGAACTACTGACCTGTCAGCCTCACCTCCATCCCTGGAAAAATGATGGAGTGCCTCCTTCTGGAGGGCATCTATCCAGGAAGGTTAATAGGCCTATTAGATGTCCTGGCTTGCCTCACTCTTCTGCTGATGGGGGGAAGCAAGGGTGAGAAGAAAATGAAGGCTTGGGCAATTATGTCCCCTCCCAAAGTAATTAACACCTACCCACAGGTGTTTAGGGTGCCTTGCCCAAATAAGGGCAAGCAAGGCCTGGGTTCACCTAATATGGTCAGCTTTGCAAATGCCACTTGGATTGGTGAATCTCTGTGGCCAAAGGAACCATGGCACTTGGGCAAGTAATATAAATTGACCCACGTTGCAAGCAGTAGTATNACCTCTGTGCCAAGAGGAACCAGAATCAGGTCAGAGATCATCTGTCTTTTTCCCAGCACCCTGCTAAAGTCAGGGAAGATCTGGAAGTCTCCCAATGGCTATCAAGATGCCGAGCAGCTCCAACATTGCCACAAAGGTCCAAGACACTATCTCTGAATTCTACTCCACTGCTGTCAGTAAAACAGACTTTCCCTAGGGCTCCAGACTGCCTATTTGTAGGTGGGACAAAGCCATTTGTGGCTAAACTTTTCCAATACTCTGATTTTTCTGAATTACTGAATTGCTTGTAAGTATCCTTTTGATGATTTTTCCCAACCAAATGAGAATGTAAATTTAACTAGTTTGTACACAGTTTGTGGCCAATGCTTTTGGAAATAAAATAACTGCCTTGTTAATTGCTCACAATCAATTCAGCATCTCAAAGCACCTGGAAGAGAAGAATACTATCAGGAGTACTCAGCAAGGATTTACTAAGGGGGAATCATGTTTGACAAACCTGATAGCATTCTATGATTCTATGACTTAAGTGAGTGGGTAGAGTCAGGGACACCAGTGGATGTAATTGACCTTGACCTAAGCAAAGCCTTTGACAGTGTCTCCCATGGCATCCTAGTGAGCAAACTCAGGAAGTGTGGGATGGAAGAGCAGACAGTGAAGTGGATTAGGAACTGATTACGAGATAGAGTTCAAAGGGTGCTGATCAATGGTGCCAGGTTCAGCTGGAGACCTGTAACTAATGCTGGGTCCAGGACTATTCAACATCTGCACGTGTTTCTCTGTGATCTGAGCTAGATTGTATGGTCCTGTTCTGGCAGGGGGGCTGGACTCAATGATCTCTTTGGGTCCCTTCCAATCCCTGACATCCTGTTATCCTGAGTCTGCTGTATACAAGAAGTCTGCACTAGTTGTCAGGTTTACATCTACTCTTGATGCAGGAGTAAAAAGTGATTACTAGATGCAAACTGTATGTAAAGACCTAACAGCATTATCAACTTTAACTCTTTAAACCAAATAAGTATTATTTGCCCAAGCTTCTTGGCTGCTTTGCTGCCCACATTTATTATCCATATGTTAAAGAGATCAGTATATGCTCATAGACTTTAGCATGAATTCAGTTTTCCAATAGAAAACTGCTCTGCTCAGATCATTTACCAGCACCTGCATTTGTTCCTCACATAAGTGAGTGCTGACATCTGGGTCAGATTTTCTCACAGATTTCTCACTGATATTGATAACCGTCAGGACTTTGACCTGTATTTTGCAATGTCCTCATGTACCTGCAGGTGTATCAGTTCTGTGCCTGGCCTACCTGGGCAGAGGTCATATCAGCAGGGATGGTCAATCTGCTGCTCTGTGCCTCTGCTACAGTGCTTGTAATAAACTGCTTCTGTTCTGACCTGATCTAAATTGTATTATGGCTACTTCCGTGACAGTATCAACATTTTTCTTCTAGCATGTCCAATAAAATTGCCACCAGTGTAGGATCATGGAACTAAAGCTCTTTTAAATATTGCACCCATAGAATTAGATTCTTATCTTTAGTTTGTGCTTTCTTTGTCATGAACCTTTCAACACCTACACAGACTTTTTACCATATCTTTTTTTTGATATATGGTGCAATTTCATTGACTTTCTGTGAATTTGGCAGTACTTATTTATGTTTGGAAATAACATTAACGTGCTCCAAATTTTCATTCAACAAGGTTTTTGCTGTTATCTTTGAGTTGATTTTTTTTTTTTTTTTTTAAATAGCAGGGTTACTAGGGTCACCAGAAGATTTTTTTCCTCAAGTCATCTGCTTTTTGCAAAATTTATCTCTGGGTAGTCTTCATGTACTTTACCTTCATAAAAATACCTTATATGTTATTCCCAAGAAACTACAGAAACATAGCATCTGAACACATAACTTTTCAGGCCCTCCTGTACAGAGCTGATGCATTGTATCAGTTTTGAGCAGTACACATGGACTGATACTTTCCATTACTATCCTAAGTGAAAGAGCAGCTGCTTTTCTGCACTTGGGCAGATGGGCAGGTGAGAGAGAAATGGTGCAGGCTTTCTGGGTCTCTACAAGAAAGGCTCAACACCAAATAACTTAATAAAAGAGACAGTTTAATAAAATATAATTAAAATAAGATTATAGCTAGTAAGTAAATCATATGTCTCATCCCTTCCTACAATGTGAGTCATTAGGGCTACTACTTTCGCCTTCCTCTTTCTAATACTATTGTATAGGTAGAAAACCCCTTGCAGTTTGAAAAATAACAAAGCCTTTTCAGCTTTCTATAGAGCATGGAGGTGAGGGCCAATGCAGGCCTTTCCTGGATAAAAAAATGCCTACACAGATGACACGTGAGAGTTGCTTTCTTTTCTTTACATTTGTATGGCTATTATGTACAGCAGAAAAACTATTTAACTATAGCTAACACTAACAACAATAGCTGTAAAAATGTAGTATCAGCACAGAGCAGAAATTATTTTCCATCTGTGTGATACAGTGCTTGAGTCTTCTAATCACAGGTATGAGCTGCCTAACTTCTTCTCTGGGGACCATTTTGATGACTGAATAACTACAGTTTTTCAAGAAACGTGTCTATTAAATTTGAATATAGGTAATTAAATTCTACTAATGCAAAATCTTCTGTCCTAGTCATGCTAAGTACAATTTATTGCAAAAGAAAAACATGTCCATGATTATGGATGAATAATTTTTACCATGGGCCATAGGATTAATCAAACTACTTGACAAAATGAGATACAAGTTGTCACTGAGACTCCTGTGAAGTTACTAACCACATAGTTCTTAAGAAAGTGTTTATCTGACTTACTGTGTCCTGAGATTTGTTCTGTTACTGATCTAGGATTGTACACCTCAAGCTGAAAACCTGTGCCCAGATCTGCAAATATTGAAAAAAAGACAGAGTGACATCTTGTGGATATCACAAGAACACAAAATTTTATTTTGGAAAGAATTATTCAATAAAAAAAAGAAGTATGAAAGTGTACATCTGCTATATACAAATTACAAAGACACTATGGAAGATACATTGCCATATAATTTTGTCTTGGGCAAACAATTTCTCTGCTGTTATAAAAGTTTTTTCTCAGACTGCTTCTTTGCTTCCCTTACTCTGTATTCAAGCAGCTGTGACAGTCTGCTCCTGGAACAGGACGCTGCAGTTCAGACACTGCTTGGGTGCCTACACCTGTGCTGACTTGAAGCAACTGCTGCCACCTCCACAGATGAGCCTGTGCCATCACAAGAGCAGCATGTGAACCACCTTGTTATGGGACTACCTGTACAAACTACCCCAAGGTGAGGAACAGAGAGCAATTCATGAATAAAAGCCAGCACCATGAATTGCAAATACCCATCACCAAGAACATACTGACCACACATGATGCAGCTGGAACCCAGAGTGGGTGTGCTGGTTTGAGGCTAATTGGAGAATTTTTATGAGAAATTAGACTATAGGCTGAGAAAGTAAAACAACACTGTGTCTACTCCATTCATAGGTTGGCCAAGATGTATAAAAGTCAAAACATAGATAAGACAGTGTCAGCTGTTTGAGCCACTCTAGCTGTTGCATGTCTGTGTAACTCTACTAACCAGCTTCCTACTTCTTAACCCCCCTGGCCGATCTTCCTTGCTTACCTGGCACATATGAGAGATAGTGGGATAAGATTGGATAGTGGGGGTATGGTGGTAGGGTGGTGGAAACCCCTCTTGGGGACTCTGATCTCTGGGAGGGGTGTGATGTTTCTGTATTACCTTTTCATTGTAGATATCTGTAAATAGCTGTAATACATTGTAAATATCTTGTTGTATATTGTGCAAAACTGTAATACAGAGCTTAATTTATTAACTTCCAGCTGACTGAGTTCTAGCCTGGGTTACTTCAAAGCGTGGGGGGGTGGGTAATTGCTGAGCCACCACAATGGGCATACATTCCTCATCTCCTCTCTGATCTTACTTTACTCTTCTCTTTCATTCACTCACTCACTGTCTCTTTCTCTGGCACATACTAGGTAATCATCTCACCGGATTTAAGAACCATGGCTGTTTTTAGACAACTAAGTAGCAACCTTGATATATGGGCTTAATGCCAGATATTTCCATAACAAAAATTTTTGTAACATCTCTCCCTCCATGCTGTCAGACAGCAGAAGGAAATGTATGCAGTACCAGTGTATTTGTATTTAGAACCTTTTAAAATTCCACTTTCTTCTTTCATATATATTACTGACATTCTTTTTTTGTCCATCTGAAATTCCATTAATAGTTTGTGAGTGGAAGTTACTCAGACTGGAGCAATTAATTAAAATGTTAGCATTAAATAAGGTGGTGGGGAAGGTAAATGACAGGAGTGAGAATTAGGAGGGTAAATTTAGGTGGAACAATTTTTCTAAATAATTTTGGTCTTACACTAGAGTGTAACTAGTGACCACAGATCTATGAATTGGTAGCAATCAGTATTTTTGTGGTGCAACATTATCAGCTTCTCAAGACAGTTTCCTGTCAAGAGATGAACTCATTATCATCAGCTTTGACTGTGATTAGATATGAGCATGTTATAGGTACTCAGGCTGCTTTTTCTTGTTACAGATTAGCCAGCAGAATTAGAGATAACCAGCAGCACTTTTGTAACTTATGTCAAACTGGTAAATCTAGTCACTGCCTTGTAAGAGTAACTGGAAATTATTCAAGGACTTTGAGGATCTTTCAAATACCAGTATGTGCTGTTACACAAATATGTGTAAGCACAATATAGGAATCCTGAATGAGGCCCCAAAGACATCTTAGGCTGTTCACCATGTAGTGGAGAATGAATGGGCATGTGTATCTGCTATTCTGAATAGCACATCTGCAAATCTCATTTATCTGAGCTGGATCAGGCCCATAGAAAAGACAGTGTTAATCAGCTGAACATGGTAAAGCAGTGTAGCAACACAGGTACAACATGGAAAGCAGCTAGAAACAGGAAACTAAAAGAAGTGAAGTATTGAGGGGGACTCTAATTTCCAATACAAAGTGAATACAGGATGAACGTGATGGGATAGAGAGAGATGTTGAAGCACCACTGGAGGCAAGTGTTAACTACAGAAACAGCATTAAAGGCAGCTGAATATGGGTGGACTCATCATACTCAAGATTTCCAAGAGACCAGAAATTTGGATGTCTATGCTGGAAGAAAAGGATGTGAGATTGTGGTTAATTCTCCTCAGAAGTGGATTGGATCAACAATCCTCAACTTGGGGAGGAGTCCTGTGTGGTTACTCTCTGATCCTCTACTAAATTGGCCTGTAAGGACCTCCCTCCTTTTGAATCTCCAGTAAGTGGTGGGCTGATACTAACAGTCATGATGCCATTACTTTCCTTGATATTGT
>VWZI01013830.1:1870-21873 GCA_013396835.1 Psilopogon haemacephalus | reverse complement strand
TCCAATTAGCCTCAAACCAGCACACACAAGTTTATTAAAGCACACCCCTCCCAGAGATCAGGGTTCCTAAGAGGGGTTTTCAACCACCCTACCACCTCCCCCTCACTTCCCAATCTCATCCTACTACCTGTATCACGTGCCAGATAAGCAAAGGTAGATCAGCCAGGGGAGTTAGCAGCAGGAAAGTAGTTAGTGAAGTTACTCAGATCCAGGTAAGAAAGGCAGGGAGAGAGACATGCACCAGCTAGCATGGCTCAAAGTAGTCTGTCTTATCTTTCTTTGGATTCTAACTTTTTATAAATTTTTCAGTAACCTATGAGTGAAGTAGAATCAAATTTTGTTTTCCTTTCTCAGGTTATAATCCAATTTCTTATTAAAATCCTCCAATTGGTTCAAACCAGCTCGAAGCATTAAAGATCTTTCTGCACTGCACATATATAAGAATTTTTATTTTCTATAAGCAATGACCTACACCCATATCGTCCATCTCTATAGATATTTTGTTTGAGGTATTGATCTTTTAACTGCTGCTACACCAACAGAAGCTTTACTATGAATGTAGCTTGCACTAAGACAAAAAAATCTTACTGCATTTCCTGCATGGGCCTCTCCTGATTCAAATAAAACAGCATGGTTGATATAGCAAAGTTTTTTTTTTGAGAGATGGAAAGATGCCAATTAACTGCAAACATTGATAGAATTTAACAGCTATAAACATGTATTATCCTCACTGTCACACATTGAGTTGAATCTGCTACTGATAACTCAATACCAGGCTGTTATCATGCCAGTCTCAAAAAATAAAAAACTGCTGGCACTTTTAAGTTCTGATTGTAACATGAAAGGCTTCCTGTTTCAGTTGCTGGTTTTGCTTTCTGAGTTAGAGGTGTTGTCCTTTACTCTTGGTGCAAGGGTACACAGGGGAACAGACAACATGGAGGTTGCTGGCTTCTGCATCTGCATTTTGCTGTGCTTTTTGGAAATAGACTAAGGTAATTATGTATTATATTATCTCATTTCCAGTAAAACTCTTCATCTCAAAACATAATTTGTGGCTTTGTGTTAATTTCCCTCACTTCTCTGTTAGGAGTTATGTGCTTGTAAGAATGGGCTGTGTTAACACAGGGCATTCACTTAAAACAGAAACTAGAGTAATGGACGGTAACTTAGCAGCATGTCCTCTGCTGCCTCTAGAACTCAAGTCTCCTAAGTAATTTCTTATCATCTCAAACAATAATGTCAACTAATATTTGTAGCAAGTGTTGTGATATTTTGGGTGAAAATATGATTAATGTGTCTGTACTAGAAAACCCTTATTTTAATAACCATTCTGGAATCAAAAACATGAAAGACCTTGTGTGAAAAAGTTGTTCTGTATAGAGAATGGAGACCACAGTGGAAAAAAAACCAAAAAAAAACAAGTGAGAATTTCTGCATCATGGCAGTACCAGCTTTTGATTAGAGTCAGTTGAAAAGGATGTATCTATAAGGATTCCAGAAGCAGGCAAGTAAATCAAGATAAGCACAATCACTCACGTTTACCACTGCAGAAGAAAACTAAAGGAGAACTATTGGTGAATAAAGAAGGATTGGAGTATGGCAGATTAATTAATTCTCCACCCACTCTTGTCAGATACCAAGAGGATGAGCAAGTGATAAGACAATAAGTTCATGGCACTTATTCAAGAATTCATCAAAAGCCTTTGTGCTGTTGTTTATCCCTCTAAATACATAGTCATGGAGTTTAAAAACTAATGAAGGCAACAGTAGTGCCAAGAGAGGAATAAAAACTGCAGAAGGACATATTTTAATGTTTACCTTGGATGCATCCATTGTACTGAAACCTCAGCTTCAATGCCACTGAAGGCTGAATGAGAATTAAGCCTGTATGGCCTTTCACATCACGACATGGAGCTGCAGTAAATGGAAAGCAGAAGACTAAGAGATTCCTGACTGCAACACTCTGGTAGTGCTCCTATTCTCTTGCCTCTGCATCTGACCTAGTAGATTTGGGTAGTTTCAACCATTTATCTTCACTGCTCTGAAAGCAGTGCTGAGAACTATTGGGCAGTGATTCCAAGATATGGCCATGGGAGTTACTGCTTTGTGACGTAATTAGTTGAACTGGCTGAAATATACAACATGGCCATAGCAAAGAAAATGGGAATAATACCTTCTTGTCTCTGTCATGTGTTGAAGAGACATGAGATTTGGAAGGTATCTCAGTGTTGACTAGACAGTACTCTGAGTGACATATACATAATGTAAAAGCATCAATATTGCAGTAGAATGGCATTTGGACAAGTAGTTTTGAAACATGTATGACCAAAAATAAGGGGGAAATTGTTGAAGCTAATGCACAAATGTAGACTCTCATTTTCTGTCTCTGTTCTATGTTGTTTACTTTTTTACAAGGGGGTCCATATAGCTGAACTAGAAAATAAATGGATCATCTTTTACACAGAAGCCCATGAAGAAAATAAAAATATTTGTACAATTGCTTCCATACTGATGATGAAACAGTGTTAGAAGTTAGGTGGAAGAACTGGAAAGCCTGGCCTAAAGTGAAAATACTGCCATTACAGAAAACTCAGAAATATAATGGAAAGCAGATAGTCAACAGAACACCATAACATCACAGTATGAAAAATACTGAAATGTTACACAAGTCATGCCCACAACTAACTGTCCTGTAGATCTTAATATTAAAACAAATTAAAGAACTTACCACATTACCAAGCAATATGGCTTCTACACAGATTAAAAACACAGCCCTAACCAGAAGGAATACTGTGCAGAGCATGTGCAGTGCCAGCTAATCAGGACAGTAGCACTGGCCATGATGCACTGAGAGACATCAGAGAGGATTGTGGAGCAGGAACAGAAGTATATTAGAAGGCTTCAGTTATCCTGTGAGCATTGTGCAAAACTCATGCCGTGACATGAAACAGAGAATAAATTTTGGGTCACCAGGTATGACTATTTTGTCACACGAGAAAGAGTGCAGTCCTCCACATGCAGAGAGGTAGGGTTTTTCCAAAATGGAGGCAATTCATTATGAGTGAGCAATGTGCTGCACCACCAAAGAAAGCCAACATGATGCTGGATTGCATTATTTAAAGAGGACTCCTTTTAAAAGCAGTCCCATGGAAAAGATTAAATATAGAGGGCACTATTTACTTCTGGGGAGATTCCAGTGGACACAAGATGAAAATTTTTTGCAATAAGAACAACCAAACTTTGGAATAAGCACCTCGGTGAAGCAGTGGATTCACCATCATTAGACTATTTCAATATTAATCTGGACAGGATGCTTGTCTATCTTGTCTATACTGTGCTTTTCCCGAGAAACAGGCCAGAAAATCCTTCAGGTACTTTCCAACCTGGTATTCTATAATACTATTATTCTATAATTCTAGGAACTAGAAAAGAGATTATGATATGAACAGTGAAAATAGGTACTAACATCTGCTAGTGTCTACCACTATCTTTTCTGCAGATCCTTCGTATTCAACTCACACAATATAGAAAATCAAGCATTGAAGTGATGAAGCTAACTGATGATAAAACTAGGAGACTGAAAAATCAGGACAAAGCACATAGTGACAAACGTAGATAAAGAGAATTGATTTACAGAGGAAAGCATTCCTACTTTCATATATAGAATGATGACTTTTGATACGTCCTTGCCTTTCCAGGAAATGTGCTTGAGGATAGGATCACCCCAGAAAAACACCATCTCAGTAGCTGGCAGCAGGCAAAGAACAAACAAGATCTTTAAAAGTATTAAAAAAAAAAACAACATAGGAAACAAAACAGAAATAACCGTCTCTCAAGAAATGTGGGCACATACAGGAAAAAAATTCAGAGATGGACTGCAAGGACATTTAGAGGCATTGGACAACTTCTGTGCAAAAAAAACCCAAGACAGTAGGTTGGGATTTCTCATCCTGAAATTGAGACTNGGGGTGTGTGGGAGGGTGGAAGTGGGGGGAAGCAGGGGGTGGGATTAAAAAAAAAAAATAAGGTGTGGATAAGTAAGAGGCTAAATTCACCAAAGATAAACAAAACTGATGGATAGAGTGAACAATACACTTAGTCTCTACAAAGGCAGGAAATAGGAGATATCAAACAAGGCTGGATTTGAAACAGAATAGGTGGCAAGACAGTGGGCATCTTGCTGCAGCATCCTGTGGATATTGTGTAAGTTCAAGTGAGGACAGAGTAAGTACTTAGAAGAGAGAGCTATTGAGAGTTACTGAACAGATAGAACAAAATAGGCTAAAATTTTTCATTATATTGAAAAACTAGGAAGATGGAAAAATCTTTGGAAAAAATGTCATTGACACTGGTCCCATGGGAATCCATTTAAAGGCAACTGTTGGACACTGGAAACTAAGTAAAGCAGACTTGTTATGAACCAGTGAAACTATACTTACAGAGTAGCTATGAATTTTAATACACAAAATTGCAAAGAGCTTTGATTACAGGTCTGAAAAAGAAGTGGTGGCTAATCAGAAAGATTACTTCAGACAGTAGAATAGGGTGCAAGAACATTACGAAGAAAGACACTTATTCCCAGTGCTCATCATATATATTGGAGTGGGTAAGTAGAAAGAGTACTCAAGTGAAAAAAGCCCCATAGCCAATTTTTTAAAACTTCAGTGCTGTACTTTAGCGACAATAAGGGAAAAGATATCTTTCCTTAAATTTTAGGGACTAAAAAGGTTTGGTTATTTCGCCATTTCTAAGTTTTCAGTTGTATTTTACCTGTTGTATAGTTTGCTAAACCATAAAAACTCTCTTGTTTAGCAAAATTGAGCTTGATCTAAACCAGGAAGCATTGCATGGATTAAGGAGAAATCAAAGTCATATTCCAAAGCAAAATGTCTTAGATAAGCCTTGATGAAAAAAAAACTCTGAGCTGTCTCATTTTCCTTTGACAAACTTTTTGTGCTTCAGTCCACCATAAACCCCAGAATTTTCCTGGAGTACCTGGTGGAGTTTTCATCTTGAAGTAAAAAATATTTTAAAAAATAAATTACAAGAGGAAAAATCTTTATTGCAAAATCCTCACCAGGGACAGAGTAATGGCTCCTAAGACCAAATACTTTTAAAAAATTCTCATTCCCTAAGGAATTGTGAGTATAACCTGTTATACATACTTAAGACAGCGAAAGATGTTAACAGAATGGATGGTTCATGATCTACACAGGGACTTACTACTCTCAGTTATTTTAATTTGACCAAAATGTAACTAAATGATAGCATTACCATGAAAGTGATTATATACAGCTATTTATTGTCACCATTCCTATCAGTAAAGGATGCTATGTAAGAAGCCACTTTTTTTGCCACAGCTGTAGAGTAAATATTTATTTTTTTATCAAAGGCCACATGAGGTCAGGCTTGTGTAGTAAGAAGTCATGTTAAAATAGGCCTATCCCTATAGACTAATATTGCTTGTCTTCCATGTTGTGCTGGTTGGAGGCTAATTGGGGTATTTTAATGACACAAATTAGATCATTGGTGGTGAAAATTATGATGATGTCTATATCATTCATTGGTTTGCTGAGAGGTATAAAGAGCTCTAATGTAAATAATCTTCCCTCACTTTGTCGTATGATGTTGCCCTATTCATTTCTCCTTTGATCTGCTCTAATATCTCTCCTCTAATCTCAGCTAACAATTTACATGCAAGCTTTGCTGGCTTTTGGTTTTGTTTACCTGTCTGAGATAGAGGAGGAGAAAGAAGGAGTAGCATTGAGACTTTCTGGGCAGTTTCTTTGTCTGGATTTCTGTATTATTTCTAATTTGTATATAATTGCAAATACTTGCATATACTTGTAAATAGATTGTGTATATATGCTTGCAAATTTTTGCCATGTTACAAATATAGCTTCATCTTACTTCCAAGCCATCTGATCTGGTCTGGTAAATCCCAAGAGTGGGAAGGAGAGGGGGAGTTCCTAACTCACATCACACATGATTTCTATTATTTCTGTATGAACACCTCATGGTGGAGAGCACAACACTGAAATGGTTGAATGCAAGGCACAAAGGCAAATTCAGGTCTAAGGCTGCAATTTTCATTAAAAAATATATTATTGTGTTGCATATTGTGTGAATTTTTTTCCCCCCCCATGTTTTCTTGCTATGCAACACTCTCACTGCTATCACATAGCCAGAAGTCAGTGGGAGTTGTACATATCACATGCAGCAGAACATAATATTATGCTTGCCTTTACAAGCCGCAGATAATCATCTGCAGGACAGTAATATTCTACCATATGACTCAACTGTAGTGGTGCAATATACACAAGTGTAGCTAATGTACCAACATAGGATGCCAAGTGCAATGCAAAATATAATATCCAAAGACTAACTGCATGTTATTCTAGACAGGAAGAAGATTTTTTTTTTTTTTTCAAGTAAGAGTGGAAAAATACAGGAAGAGATTGCTCAGGGAAGTTATAGATATCATATTCCTGAGAATATCCAAGGCTTTTTATTAAGAGTTATGGGGCAGGTTAACACAGGCAATACTGTTGGGGATGTTTACTGCAGGCTGCCAGACCAGAAACAGGAAATTGATAAAGCCTCCTATAGACACTTAGAAGTAGCCTCAAGATGGCATGCATGTCCTGGTGCTCATGGGTGACTTGAACAATCCTGATACTTGCCAGAAAGGCCATACAGTGAGGCACACACAGGCCAGAAGATTCCTGACATGCACTGATGATGACTGATGCAGGTGGTTAAGGAGCCAGTGAGCAGAGCTGTGCTGCTGGACCTTTTATAAATAAATGAAAAATACCTGGGCTGGGAGGTAAAGGCTGGTGGCAGCCAATAAGTAGAATTAAAACCCTGCATCTCAGGAGGTCTGACTTCATTCTCCTCAGAGACCTATTTGGAGGAAACCCATAGGTTATGGCTCCAAAATGTAGGAGAGCCCCAGAGAGCTGCTTAATATTCAAGTATCATTTCCTCCAAGCTCACAATTGGTTAATTTCTTCAGGTAAAAATTCAAATAGAAGAGTCAGGAGACCTGAATGGATAAGCAAGTAGCTGGTGAAAAAAAAAAAAATTCATATGGAAGAAAGTTTATAATATTTGAAAAAAGGAACAAGTCACCTGAGGGTTTTGTTGGAACTCTGTCAGGGAATGTAGGGATGCAACAAGGAAAACCAAGGTCTTCTTGGAATTAAATCTGTCAAAGGAAGTAAAACAGAACAAGAAGAGCTTCTTCAAATACATCAGTGGTGTAAGAAAGACCAGTGAAAATGTGGGTCCACAGGGAGTCCTGGTGACAGAGGATGCAGGAAAATGGAGTTAGTGAATGCTGCCTTGCAGCCTTTGCTTCAGCCCCTGTTGCTAAGACCAGCCCTCAAGAATCCCATTCCCTGAGATAAGAAAGGAAGTGTGGAAAACAGCAGACTCTCCCTTGGTTGATGAGGACTGGGTTAGAGATCATTTGGGCAAAATGGGCACTACAAATCTATGGGCCCTGATGGGATGCACCCATGAGTACTGATGGAGCTGGCTAATGATGTTGCTGTGCCACTCTCAGAATTTTCAAAAGATCATAGAGGAAAGGTGCCTCAGGACAGGAGGAAAACCAATGTCACTCCAGTGTTCGAAAAGGGCAAGGAGGATCCAGGAAACTGCAAGCCAGTCATCCTCACCTCCATCCCTGGACATGTAGTGAATCAGCTCATTCTGGAGGCCATCTTTAGGCATGTGGAAGAAAGTTGTCAGGAGTAGTCATCACGGATTCACTAAGGGAAAATCATGCTTGACCAATCTGATAACATTCCATGATGGGGTGAGCAGCTGGGTAGATGAAGAAAGAGCACTGTAAGTTAAATACATTGACTTCAGCAAAGCTTTTGACATCATCTCCCATAACATCCTCATAGGTAAGCTCAAGAAGTATGGATTAGATAAATGTAATGTGAGATGCTCTGAGAACTTGATGAATAATAGAGTTCAAGTAGTTGTGATCAGTAGCACAGAGACCTGTAGCTAGTGGTGTTTCACAGGGTTAAGTAATGGGTCCAATCTCGCTCAACATCTTCAGAAACTACTTGGGTGATGGAATGGAGGGTACCCTCAGCAGGTACTGTAAACTCAGGGAACTGGCTGGCACACTGGTTGTACTGCAATTCAGTGAGGTCTGGACACACTGGAGAGAAAGGCAGAGAGGAACCTTGAGAAGAGAAGGCTGAGGGGAGACCTTATCACTCTCTACAACTACCTGAAGGAGAGGTTGAAATGAAGAGTGGGCAATTCTCTTCTCCTTGAAGACAAGCAGCAGACTACAGAAAATTTCTACAAGCTGCACCAGGAGACATTTAGGCTGCATATTAGGAAATAGTACTTCACTGAAAAAGTTATGGTCTTCCCAGAGTAGTAGTGGAGTCATTATCCCTGGGAATGTTGAAGTGGCATGTGGATCTGGAGTTTAGGTACATGGTTTAGTGTGGACCCTTCAGTGTTGGGTCTAGGGTTGGGCTGGATGATCTTTGAGGTCTCTTCCAACCAGTTACATTCTGTGATTCTGTAGTGAAGTTCATCTAGAACAACTATAGAGCACTAAGCTGGGCAAGAATAATACCATGCAGGTTAGTGATGACCTGCTGCAATGCAGCTCCACAGAGAACAACCTTGGAGTCTTGGTGGATGGTCAGCTGACCATGAGAGAGTGATGTGCCCTTGTGTCCAACAAGGCCAATGGAATCCAGGAGTTCATTAAGAAGAGTGTGGCCAGCAGGTCAAGAGTTCTCCCTCCCCTCTACTGTGCCATCTGGAGTATTGTGTCCTGCTCTGGGCTTCCCAGTTCAAGAAAGAGAGGGAACTATGGGAGAATCCAGCAGAAGGCCACAGGATGATTAAGGAAATAGAACCTCTGTCTTATGAGGAAAGACTGAGAGATCTGGGGGTATTTAGCCTGGGGAAAAGAAGACTGAGAGAGGATATGATTAGTGTTTACAAATACCTTAAAGGTGAATGTCAAGAAGATGAGGCAAAACTCTTTCTCTGGTGCCAAGTGATAGGATAAGAGGCAACGGAAGCAAACTGCAGCATGGGAAATTACTCCTCAACATGAGGAAAACTTCTTTACTGTGAGGGTAACAGAGCACTGCAATAGGCTGCCCATTGAAGTTTTGGAGTCTCTTTCTCTGGAATTTTTCAAAACACACATCCCAGTGTGGCCTGTTACAGGTCAGGCTTTGGCAGAGGGGATGGACTAGATGATCTCCAGAGGTCACTTCCAACACCTACAATTCTGTGATTCTGTCAGATTGAACGGGGCTTTGAGCAACCAGATACCGTTGAAGATGTCCCTGCTCACTGCAGGGAGGTTTTGCTAGATGATCTTAAAGTGTAACATCTAACCCAAGCCATTCTCTGAAGCTGTGATCCTTTGTTGGTGTTAAAATAATGCATATTGCAGTAAGAAATTAGAGTGAAGGAGTGCGTTATCACATGATTTAAAGATTGTAATTTGGTGGTGTGATAAATTGGTGTATAAAAATACAGCAATTTCCCCCCCTATCTCCTGTCCTGAAATTAGGTAGCATTTTGTCATAGCCAGATTTGACTAGGATGCTGATTATCTCCCAGTTAGAAATTTCTGTTCAGTCTATATTAGCTATGGCCAGTATATTCTTAGTTGCTTTGGGAGCTGAAATAATATTTTCCTCTGTAGGTCCTTGGTACCTTGGCATGTTTACACATTTGCTTATCTTTTGCTTTAATAAACCAAGTAGGCCACTGTCTTTGGGAATATTTTTAACTGAACACTTCCTGCAAACAAATTCCAGCTGTGAGTTGGCTCAGGCACAAAAAAAAGCCAATCAAAAGCAATTCAGAGGTTAATTCAGGATAATCTGCCCTACTTCACAGCGAGACTCTTCAGTCTTTCCTGAACTTTCACCCCTGTTTCCTCTAGTTTGGCTAATAATTTCTAAGAGACTTCTAGTCAGATGCTTACTGAAATTCAGAGAGAACACTTTTCTGTGAAAAAGCTTTTGTTTTAAGAAAGATCAATATTGACACAGTCTATCTTGGACCAGCCTATATGCATTTTATGTTATTTTACACATGCTTTGCCATTAATTTTCTCAGTATGTAGCAACGCTTTGCACATTATTGAGACTGGGATAAGTGAATAATTGTTATTTGAATCTCTTCCCCTCATACTCTTCCTCTTCTAAAATATAGCCATTTTATTTGCCATTTCACAGTCAAACAGTGTTACACTCTTCTCACTGTTGTTTGGGGTTTTTAAACACATTTTTATGTGCCTGTGGTTAAGGTATCAGGTATTTTAAAATCCTTTCAAATGCTTTATTAGGTTTTACTTCCAAATGCATTATTTTGACAGTCTTGCTTCACTCTTATCTGAGAGAAGATACCATACCCTTGTTTACATTTACCTGCCAACCTTGTCATCACAGGACTGTTGTATTTGTTAAAATCTGGTATAAAATACACATTTTTTTCTTGAGATACTATAGAGACTCTTTTAAACTTGTGTTCCACTGTCTCTGTAGCTACATCTCCCCAATTTTTTCCACTCTCATTTATGAGAGCAAAAAAACCTTTGTTGCCTGCATTAATTTCCTTCTCAAGATCAACATCAGTTTCACATTTAGCAAGTGTCATTTTACCCCTGCCTATCCTGGTCTAAAACCGTGGTTTTGTTTGTTGTCGAATTGACTTCTTCCTTCTAGGTCCCTTGCTACTCTGCTTTGTATCTTGGGGTGATTTTCCCACCTCTTCCTACAAGGTCTTTCCAGTCTCTGTAAGCTGAATCCAGTATCCTAGCTTTACAGAAATTTTACTACCAGCATAAAGAGACAGGTTAGCTACTACAACTGGCAAGAATGAACAGACAAATCAGGACAGGAAAAGATGCTGAAACTTCAAAAGCCAGGAAACCTAAGTATTTGCCCTAATAGATTGTCATAATGATAGAGTTGCTTTGGAAAACTGTCTGGTTGCAGGACGCTGTTCTTCAATGTAGATAACAGTTATTATTAGTCCTTATAAAATGAGATCATGTTCTGCTAAATCATCTCTTCCCCTAATGACCTTTTAAAAAATGTATAATATTTCTAGTAGAAATTGTTCTCTTCTCTGAGGGATAAACCTTTTTTATCAGTAGACTTCTTCAGTGTAGCATATCAATCTACAGAACATTATTACCAATAATTTTTGTGGTTCCTAAATTATCAGATTATCTCTGACTTCAGAGGAAAGGCTGCAGTACATCAATAGATATGCCAACAGCACAAAGTGTATTTTAATGTATTTTATTCCAGAATTTATTTTGGTCTATGAAATATTTTTTTCTGATTGTTGATTTTAGTGGTTTATTTTCACAACAGTGACATAATTCCTTTAAAGACTTTGAGATTTTTATTTCTATTAACTTCCTTGTTTCTCATTAACCTTTGACTATTTATTTTTAATTTTTTTTGCAGTTACTTGTCAAAATTACTGTCAGAAGAGTTCATCCAAAAAACATAACTATAATCAGCAGAAGACTTCCCTTTGCTGCCTATTAGTACCAAGTCAGGCTAAATTTAGAGTAGATTCAGTGGAGTCATTAATGGACATAGCCAGTTCAGCTCAATTTTTGCATGACTTCTAATACTTTCTTAAAAATAAAATAATAAAGAAAAAAAAAAACCTGGAAATATGGACCCCTGTGACTATTTGGTACTTCAGCCTGGGATATTTTCTCCACTTGAAAGTGAAATAGGAAACTGGATCACAATGATAGGGTGGCAGAAGCAGCAAGTATCATGAAATGGAGCAATAAACCATGTTTTTCTGTGTGTAAAGCTGACACTGTAGTTGAACTGAGCATCCAGTGTTGAAGATGTGCTGAGGAAGGGCCTTTAGGATACCAATATACCAGTGTCTAACAGAAGTTATGCTTTTAATAACACTACATGGAACGTGATGCAGATTTTTTTGTCTACAGCAGAGAAATGGGCCCAGAATGATGCTTGCTAATGAGAACATGATAAAATATGAAGAAAAATGTCCAATAGAAACCATTATAAATGCTCCTCTTATTAAACAAAATAATACATAACATTCATTGTTTTATTACTGATTTGTGGCAAGGTCAGTGTTTGAATATTATAATTCACTAATTCAGTGAAAAAAATAATAACCAATCCGAGTTTCCTTTGCATAATATGCATGCTCACAAAAACATCTTTACACATTATTTGTGGTATGAACACCTTAGCATAGAAATGGAAATAGAAAGCCTGTTTGAAATAAAACACAAAGAATATTAAAAAAGAAAAAGTAAATAATTAAAAAGTAAATATTTTTTTTAATTAAAAAAAAAAGAAAGAGAAACAGTAATGGCATTTTCAAGAACCTACTCAAGCTGTAAAGTCAGATCAACACATCATTCATGGCTCAAGGTGGGATCACAGCAGCCAAATCACTGTGCATCTTCACCACAGAGTTCACCGGAATGACTGATTTTTATGACCCTGACTGAGGAGCAAGTGGCTATGCAGCTAGATAACTCTGTTACGCATTCCGTGTAGTGAAGGTTTGCAAAGAACACAACTTCTCAGGAGGGCATGCCTGTGTGTAGACATAGGTGTGTATCTATGGCAGGATGCAGGGAACCGTTTTCTTAATTCCATATGTTGTTGGCACAAACACTGAATCATCGGATGATACTGGCAGAAGACATAACCGTTTATTCCAGATACATGTGTGGTAATAGTCTGCCAGTAAAATATGTAGATACCATGAGCTTTTTCCTTCTATTTGTTTCTGTTTTGTGGCCTCTGTTCCAAATTCTAGCGGAGTTGGAGTGGACATATTAGGACACTGACTTGTTTCAAATATCATCATTATGGTTAACCCTATTTCAGTGAAGTGTTGCAGAGCACACAATATAGCACTGTGCCCTGTGTTTGATATAGGGGTGAAAGTGACAAAAGCTTCATGCAAAACAAGAGACCAATATATCTATATCGTTGCATTCAGCAAAGATTAAACCAAGTACTTCAGTAAGCTTTGGATTAAAGATTACTTTCTGAACTATGTTTTCTCCATAGATTTAGAATACTGATAGATAATTCATCTCATGAATATAGGCTATAGTGTCTCAAGACTAGTCAAATCTTACTGCATTTCAGAATTAGTATAATCAAAAAGTCACAAGGTTTGAAGGATTCTCCAAACTCACAAGTCTGAGGAAAGACATAAACTCCAGCTCTGCCAGTGAGCTGAAGTTGATCCATCGACCATTTAATCATGACATGAAAATTCAATTCAATCAGCTGAACACTGGAGTCTGATATATAGTTATCCATAGTATTGAGATTCATTTTAAAAAAGCACAGCTACAGCAGTGGTTGCTCCTTGTACTTTGAACTCAGTCGGGAGATGGAAGTTTATTGGGAAGATAGAATATCATGGTTTTGAGTCAAAAACACTAGTGATCCACAGCTTGCTGCAGCTTCCAAAGGGACCTGAAAAGCTGTTTTAAGCTTTCACTTTCTACTGGATATGAGAACAGTTCACAGGTTTTTTGATTATTATTTATCAATATGGGAATTCACTCCACCTCTGCAACTTATCCAAAATAACCTCCACTTTTTCCCCAAGGTAAAGACCAGGATTTTTCTTCTGGCAAAAGTGTTTCTAATAGGACATTCACACATACACTTAAAAAAAAAAAAAAAGAAGAGTAGCTCATCTGGTTTTGTTCTACTGTGAAGCCTGATGTCTTTGTGTAAAGCAAGCTTTTATGTTTCTTAAAAGTTGTGGTTTGCATATTTAATTAGTGAAGTATACTTAAAGCCTTAATTAGACATCCCCTTACAGAGGCTGTTGAAACAGAAGCAACTTATTTACTATTCATCTGATTCACAGTGAAGAATTTCAAACATTTCATACATTCTGGTTTTTTATTAGGGTCAAAATCATTAAGATTTACGTCATATATTTAGCTTGTTCCCTCTTCCTAATTGCTTAATCAACATAAGGCATATGCATCTTCCGAAAATTGTTCACCTATTATATGATTTCACATTTTAAAGTGGACTATTATTTTATGCACTAAATTGGAAGAGTAATTTTTAGCATGTTGAGTGAAGATTTAATTGTGCAACTCTCATTAAAGCTAATGGAGATTGTGTTGTTAAATCACACTGTGTGGAACATTCCATATTCCCTTAAGTGTCTTTATATTGTTGGAATGGGGAAAAGGTTGCATTGATAGAGGCATGTGCACATCTATTTCAGTGAGGATCTGCCTAGCAGGCTTAATTTCATTTTCAGGTCTGAGCCCAAAGTCCTTGAATAACTGGTCTCATATGTGTAATCAAACTAAACCAGGCCTTTGTAGTTCAGAAGAAGAAGTAGAGAATTAAATGGACAGATGCAGTTCAAATTAGCAGTATGTTGTCTTTCTGTGGGATTTGGCAGAAGAGAAAGGTGCCTATAATGACTTGCAGACGCAGTCCCTCTGTAAAAACCTAGCAAATTAATTTTAAGTGTTTGGAGAAAGTAAACTATTTGGGCCTAAAAATTTTCAAGGCTTGTTACATTATTTTTTCCCTTTTTTTTTTTTTTTAAATCAACAGATTTCAGTATGAGTTTGACCCTTAAAATAGGGTTTCATTCAGCTAAGGGATGAGATGAAAATTTAGCCTTGCTTTATACCATCTTTATAGAGAAAGATATCTTATGCTGTTTTTAAATTAATCTGAATTAATGATACTCTCTTTTACTGTAGAACTTTTAAAGGAACCCTATTTGATCTGAATGTGGACGTATTACTTTTCAGCTAAATACTGACTTTCACCCATCAGCTGTGAACAATCACCCAAAATTTGTATCAATAGATAAGGCAGATCTTTTCAGCTGAGGCACTCTCACATGCTTGATAATGAATGTTTACTATAAGGTCTTCATTTCTAAATGCTGGTTGTAGTACCAGACAGCATCAAGTTCCTAGACTAGGAGGAAAACATGTAACAGCAAAAAAGCTGATCTTGATTGCACTGTACAATGTTAGCATAGGATTACTCTCTTTGGGATACCATTTCCACTACTAATGACAAGGAGCTACTAGGGTGCTTTTTAACATGCCCACTAGTAACCTCTCATAATGAATTTCTGCCTGAAATCCTAAGGAACTCTTTTGAGACTGATAGATGGGCTAGAGAGTAAGTGACAAAATACACTCCATTCCATTAGCAAAACTGAGAGATGATAATTAGCCCTCCAAGAACTGCTCTGTAAAGGAACATTTTTGCAACATTCTGGATATAGGGATCTCAGCTGAGCATAAGAATTATGCCACATCCCAAGTGCACTTCCACATGTGCATGTACACATTCAAAATGAGCAATTTGTGGATAACTCCTTCTTTTCCATCATTTTAGAGTAGCTTTGCAGAGAAGAACTGGGCAATGCTCATAGATGAGGTCCTTGACATGGGCCAGAAATGTGTGCTGGCAGTCCAAAATGCCCACCATATCCCAGCCTGCATCCAAAGATGCAAGGAGGTCAAGGGAGGTGATTCAGTCCCTCTACTTGGCTCTTGAGAAATTTCACCTGGAGTACTGCATCTAGTTCTGGAACTCCCAGCCAAAGAAGGATATGAATCTGTTGGAAAGGGTCCAGAGGAGGGCTATAAAGGTGACCAGAGTGTTGGAGCACCTCTCCTACAAGGGCAGGCTGAGGGAGTTGGGTCTCTATCCCAGAGAAGAAAAGGGTCTACAAAGTGCTTAAAGTGGCCTTCTAGCACCTGAAAGGGTCCTACAGGACAGCTGGAGAGGAACTTTTTCCAAGCGTCTGCAATGACAGGACAAGGGACAATGGATTAGACACTAAGAAGAAGTTCTTTACAACAGGGGTGGTGAGACACTGGAAGGGGTTGCTCAGAGCAGTTCTGGATGCCTCATTTCTGGAATGCTGGACAAGGCTTTCAGCAACCTGGTTCTGTGGGAGGTATGCCTGCCCATGCTAGGGGATTTGGATTTAGACGATTTTTAAGGTGCTTTCCAAACCAAGTCAGCCTCTGATTCTGTGATGTTTCCTCTATTTTTGGCTGATCACTTGTATATCAAAACTGTAGGTAAGCCTGCTCTCACTACTGCTCCAGTTACCAGTACAACTTGACCTACAAAGAAAGGAAAATGAAGGCTACCTACAGAAGTTATGAATGTCCTCTCCCTTTAAGTGTTCAAGGCTTTGGGCAACATTGAGTAGTGGAAGATGTCCCTATTTATGGCAGGGAGGTGGGAACTAGGTGATCTTTAAGGTCTCTTTCAACCGAAACTATTCTGATCCTACAATTCTACAAAATCTGCCACCTTCCCTCCTCCTATACTGCAAAATATATGGAAATGTGCTATAGATAGAAAAGTAATAAGATGGTCAAAGGACAAACATGCTATTTTATTAAATAAGGCAGTCTGTATTGAAACAAGAGAAATGAAAGGCAGGAAAAGGCACAATGTTATATATTGTACAGGTAAATTTAGGGGACAGCTCAAAATGCACATTTTCAGCAAGATTAAAGGAGCTATTGAAATACCATCTCCTGTAGGTTTGTTTTGTTCTGTTTCCATTCTGCAGCATCCACTAACATCAGGATCTCAATTTCCCTTTATACCACATCTACTGAGACTCCTACTGCAATCTTTCCTTCTGCCTCTGCACCTTTTGATCTCCCTCACACAGTCCAGATCTCTCACCAGTATCTTGCAACTTCTTTTCACATGATCTGCACATCTTCTTGTTTACATATGGGGAAAAGCACAATGCTAACACTAACGTATACATGCTGACAGGCTTCTATCAAACACAGGGAGCAAGGGCTGAGTGCTCCCTGCTCTGCTGGCAGAAGCCTCTCACATCTAGCATGCTGTCAGCTTTTTACTAGGACTAGTAAGAGCCTGCTGTCTGTGACAAAACCCTCTGTCTCTCCCCATATTTTCTTCAAAGTCTCCATTAATTCAAAACAAAAAGCCCAGTCACATCAGCCCATTTGTCTGGAAAACATCTTTTAAAAACCCCAAACCATACAGTATTACAGCATGGTTTGGAAATAAACTGTTAGGCTGGAATTGACAAGAAAGTATTTGAACAAATCCTTCTGGTATGAGTTGTTCAGAACAAGAAACATGTTTTTAAGGTGCAGCTTGATAACATTATTAAAAATCAAGTTTTGCATGAATTGTCAAAACGTAGGATGTGATATCCTGGGATATTCCTTCAAGTTTCATATTGTTTGGGTATTTGTTCTGTGATTTAACATCTCCTTCTGAAAGAGTATAATCCAGCACCACCAAAGGCTTATTCGCTCATAATGTTAAATGATAAAATAATAATTTCCAAGAGCAGATGAATTCAGAAATCATGAACCCATGGATCTAGACCTTCACCTGGGAAGCAGGTGAAAACACTGCTCTTCCTGCTAAGGAATAAAAGAATCAGAAAAGAGTGCTTTTCAAAGTGCTTTGTTATGCCTTTTCACTGGCAAAGATAGTAACTGCCATTAACTGCCAGCTGCCATTAAAGCCTCGTCTAAGCCACTGTATGTACTTTTAGTCTTTGATTGCATTGAGCTCATACACCTATCTTGAGTTCAGACAACTGATGAAACAGGAAATAACCACAAGGAATCAGAAAGACAGAAGAAAAAGTCATACAAATATAGGGTGCTTGGATATCTTAGTAAAAAGAAACTGAAACCAATTTCAGTACCAAGGTTCCCTCTGAAAAACTCTTAATGGTAGAGTGAACAGGCTGCTTTATTTTTTTCTGTTGTCTTACCCTGCATCCAGGACAACTCCTTAAGATCTGTGAAATATATAGGACGTCTGATACTGTTTTTCTTTTTAAATTCAAACAATGAATCTCCCATTCACCTTTTTTGTTGCCTGTTAATAAAGAATTGAAGATCTGCAATGGAAATCACTCACGGAGTCTTCTAAAAAACATTTAATCACACAGAATCACAGATTAATGAGGCAGGAAAAGGCCTCTACAGTCATCGAGTCTAACCTATCACCTAACCGTTCTGATTAACTAAACCATGGCACAAAGTGCCTCATCCAGCCTCCTCTTAAACTTCTCTAGGGATAGTGACTCCACCACCTCCCTGGACAGTCTATTCCAGTGGGCTATCACTCTTTCCATGTAGAACTTCTTCCTAATATCTAGCCTAAACCTGCCCTGACACCATTTGAGACTGTGTCCTCTTGTTCTGTCATTGGGTGCCTGGGTGAAGAGACCAACCCCCGCTTAGCTACAACCTCCTTTCAGGTAGTTGTAGAGAGCAATAAGGTCTCCTCTGAGCCTCCTATCAGTTTTCCTGAGTTTTATGATGTATGGGAAGTCAATTAAAACAGTCTCTGGTTCATGACACATTGTTGTCCTCTGCAGTAAATCAATCATTGATAAATTTATAGCTTGTTTCTCATGTCATTGAGATTTAAAGTCCAGCTATAGGAATAGCAAACATTTTGATGAGTTTTATACCTTTTTGAGTCCTCAAGCTAGGCAGCACAGATGGAAATATCAATCACAGCCATTAGGTTAGAGAAGCAACCTTAGCATAATTCAGTAGGTGGTATTTTTCCTTCTGCACTGACATAAAGGAATGCCTGCACTATGTGCTTTTAAAGGTACTGGAACAAAACACAAAGTGGTACTGAAGTACTCAAGATCATCTTTGACTGAGATGAGGAACTGAGACTGCAAGATATGTACAGGGGTTAAAACAATCATGTTGTAACTAAGAAGAGAGAGCTTGTGTTTAATTCTTAGAGACTTAGTCAAATTAACTCAGGCACTAACAGTAATATGGCCTGTGCTTCATTCAAGCACTATGATACCCAAAAAGTAGCTGATGTGCATGTTGCTATGGTGCTGCTGTTCACAGACACAAACTACTTGGATCAAAACTATCATTCTTAGAATAAATTTACATCAAGATTCTGTAGCATTTTTATACGATGTGCATTTTGCTGAAGAGTTTTCAGTAGTATGACTGTATCTTAACCATTTAAATGCAAAACACTTCTGCATACTCTCTTAAATGTTTTTCCCTGTGTCATACAACATTATTTTGCTGTATATTTTTCGTTACGTACTACTATATTTCAGTACCTCATAAAATTATTCATTTGCATGCCATGTATTTTCATTTTATTCATGCCTGAGGTATGAAATTCAGTTCTTTCAATCTAAAAACCAAAATTTAAGATTGAATTGCAGTGTTCGTTTTTCTTCAATGAGGTATTGAGAAAACATATGTTAACATTGTTTGAACAATTGTAAAAATCTCTCATGTACCCTAATTTCCATATCCTCTGTGGAGGCTTTCTAAAACCAAGTTAAACCTTCTTCCTAAAGATTAAACTTTTTTATTTTATTAAAACAGACAAATAAACAATTCAGAGCAAAATAAACAAAAAAACCCTCACACATTTAAAAATAAAAATAAAATTAAAAAACCAAACTACACACATTTAAATCACCTACCATTCTTATCCTTCTGATTATTCCTAAGTATCACAGGTGCTCAGTGTAGATTTCAGCAGTTGTATTGATTTTCTCCTAGCCATCACCAGCTGCCTGGATAACACTGGAAAGTCTCTGCCTTTCAAATGAGTGAAAGACTGACTTGAAGAGAGGCTTCAAGAAAACCACCTTCCAAACTTTGCTTACTATCATTATATTTTAGTCAAGGGCTACAAAAGTAATTTGTAACAGGTAGCATGATACTTAGCACAGAACTTAGCATTTGGCATTCCAAGTGCCTTGGACTGTCCAGTGATCTACTGTTCGCATGTCTTTTATATATACCTCCCTTTACAAATTATAGCAATGTGATTTGCACATTGCCTCTTACATAAATACTAGAAGCACTGTCTGGTATTCAGGAAGAATAAGGAAAGGCTGATTACAATTGACAACATATGTGTTGTCAC
>VWZI01013752.1:71461-144145 GCA_013396835.1 Psilopogon haemacephalus | reverse complement strand
AGTGCCATTGGCTAGGGCTGGGTGCTAGGCTGGGCTGGATGATCTTGGAGGTCTCTTTCAACCTGGCTGATTTTATCCTATTCTAACCACCAGGTTTCTCTTCAGCTTTGCCATGCCATGCTGGCCTTTTGCTACAACTACATCCCTTGCCAAGGTGTTTCAGCTTGCCTACCCTTTGTCATGTCTGTTTCCTCCCATTAAGGAAATATTACCAGCAGTTTCTGGAAGTGCTCAGCATTGTTGTAGCCGCGATTAGTTTGTACACCGTGCATTGCTTCAGCCCTGAAGTCACCGTTCCAAGGAGCATTCTGAAGTATTTGCTTTAGCACCACCAACCCCTGCAAAAGCTATCAGCTATCTGCAGTGATCCTGCTCCCTCCTGAAATATTCCTCTGTTAAAGACATTAGTGTCTCACAGGAAATCACTGCCTCCCATGCACACATTACCTACCTCACACTTTTCAGTCACATTGCTATCAAAATTGAAACCCAGAGCTATGCCCAAGCTGGGATGGTCATTACCTATTGGTCTAGGCAAAGTACCCTATTCATGGGCTGACCACACAAAGACATCCCCTTTGGCAATGGGCTGCAAAATGCAAACACACTACAACTGTCTTGTTTCTTTTACAAACAATAACGAATAAAGGCCTCCTTCATTTCAGGCAATACCTAGGAAATCAGAGCATTTGCGACCCATTCCTTTGGATTATTTGCTAACATCTCCATTTCACTCAGAAAGAGGCCTTGGGTTGCGCAGGGAGAAATTAAATTCTCCCCATCCCAGCAGCAGTATCCAAAGATTAACCAAAGGAAGCCACAAAGGAAGCTTGGGAGCACACATGGAGCCCTGTGCAGCACCCCAGCAGCGTGCTCCACGTGTGTTCCTGTGCAGCCAGGCTTTGCCAGCACTGATGGTTTTACCTCTCCTCCTTAACTACTTTGCTTTTTGGCAGTGCTAGAGAACATGTTCAGAACAAGATACAGCTCCATGTCAATAACACCACCACAGCCTGTGACCAGCTCAGTTATGTTGGGTTGGAATGAGATGATCTTTAAGGTCCCTTCCAATCTAAACTGTTATATGAATTCCAACACCTAACCTCAGAGATTTATCTCCAGAGATGAATCCAAAACCTTTCTAGGAATATTCACTTGTCCAGATGTGTAGACAATTTATTTTGTCCTATGTACTTGCCCAGAATTTTATGGCTATACCACGGAAATGGGAGATGTAGGTGCACTGCCAACCTCACACTGCAATGATAAGAGGACTGGCAGACTTGGCAGATGAAGAAAGGCTGAGAGAACTGGATTTGCTCAGCCTTGAGATGAAAAGGCTTAGGGGAGACATTATTACCGTAGATCATGACAGAAAAGGTGGCTACCAAGATGATGAAGTCTCCCTTTTTACAAGGGTTAATGGGTACAAGTTACTCCTGGAAAGATTCCAATTAGACTCCAGAAGAAAATGTTCCCTATGAGAACAGTTGGACAGTGGAATCATCTCCCAAGTGATGCAGTGGAGTCTCCTACCTTGGGTAGTTCTAAGACAGCTTGACAGGGTGCCGGGCCAGCTCAGTTCAACTACACCATCACCTAGAAATGTTGGACCAGATGATCCTTGGGGTCCCTTCCAATCTGGCATTCTGTGTGTGGCAAACCCTGTTTAAAAATCTTGCTTTATAGTTGAACAAGATCATACCCCCATGGAGCCAGGCAGATTCTGACTAAATGGGTCAGACGTGGAGTAGCTGTTTCAGCAGGACACAAGGCACAAGTTACTGTTCCTTCTCTGTCTCGATACAGATCTGAGCTGGCTCATTTCACTTTCCTGGAGCACAGGAAGTGCAAATAAGGTCTGTCTGCACTGTCACCAAAAGCATGCCCTGGACTCCGCACTGCTTGCAGAGAATCTTTTTACTCTTTGCTTTTTGAGTTATGACAATGCCTATACTGCTCTACAGAGGAGAAACATTCTCAGATGTAAGAAAGGCAAGACAGAGAAAGAGAAGGAAGGGACTGGAGTAAAGACAGGGAAGAGACGAGACACAAGCTTTATTGAGGAGTAAAATACACAAGGAGACTAAGATCTGGGTCTGATGCAGGGCTCCATAAGAGCATGTGCTGTCTCAAATGTAGCTGGAGAGCTGTTTCTGACACCCAGTTCTAGATGGACATATTCATGGACAGGCTGGCATCCTGAGGGGAGAGCTGGCAAAAGCTCAGGTAACCAAGCTGACACAGAGGGTTTCAAGAGAGTCCCTTAGGAAGAAGGAAACACTCAGGATCTTAGAGGGTAAATGAACAATTGAGAGCTAAGGTGTTACCAACAGACGTTAGTAAGACAAGAGAGTCTGAGGGGCAGAGACAGCATTGCTCATTGACAGACAGAAGCAAAGCTACTCGAGGTGAGGCACAGAGGTGACAAAGGCAAGCAGCAGATCTTTACTCGAATCTGTTCTTAAGTAATTTACAGATTAAAAAGGCTCCGGGGGGGAAAGCAGTGCAATACAAAGTGGGATGCTGCATGAACCTTTCAGCATTTCCATTCATGCTTACCTTCCTTTCCCTCATTGTGTTGGCAGCACTGAGCTTCAGGAGAGCTGGATCTTTTCCCTGTACAGCATCTGTAACTGCACCATGAACCCAGCAATCAAATGTAAACCTGGGTGGAGAAATCACTTGGATGCCAACACTAGTAACTAACTTGTAATTTAAAACACTTCATCGCATCCACTGTAACACAAACCACTTTGCAAGGCTATGCCAGCTCATGAAGGTATCACAGTCTAAAGTAGCATGAGGACAGATGCAGAATCAAAGGTCAAACTAGAATCTTTACACTAGAGAAGCAACATTGCAAACAGCTGCCCCACCTTCATTTAATACTAAACCAAAGATTTTCTGCACGTTGCCACCTCTGCAATTCTACTTCAGCACTAAAATCCTTTCCCAAAGCAGTGTTGGCTTCAGCTGAAACACATTTACCTGTTTTTACTCCTAGTAAGCCAGAGAAGCATCATCTCACTTCTCAGCTCAAGAAATGAGGAAAACAAACAAATAAAAAAAAATCTGTTAAAAAAAAATCAAACAAACAAAAAAAATCCACACAAAAAAACCCAACAGTAAGGCTCATAAACCCCTGCCCCTCCTGCTTCTAGGAGACAGAACCAAAATTGGAAATGAAAAAGTTTCTTATGAAAATCACAAGTCAACAACATCCATTATTGTTTTGCAACATTAATGGCTCGTGGATTAAACAAAACATTTATTCTCGTGCAGAACACATTTAGCATCCTCTGTATCTATCACTGTGAAACAAAGGAAAGAGCCCCTAATGGTCGCACTCCTGTCACCTCCCTGGCGTTAGCACTCTCTCCATCTCATGTTCCTGTCACCTCCACCTTTTTTCCATCTCTCTTTGCACCTTAGAGCAGTCATTAAATTTGTAGCTTTATGTCAGGTGTTCTGGATTCTCATAGGAGTGGGAAGATCCACATCCAGTGACGGCTGTGAGACTGTGCTCAATAACAAGAGCTAAAGGCAGCCCTTCTTGTGAGACAAATAGATTTTAGCTCCTTTCATGGGAACAGAGGCACACAGAGGTCTTGCCCAGGGCTTCAATGAGTCATTCTGAAGCCAGAGGTTGACCAGAAGCCCTGAGCTCTTGCTGCTTTTGCTCTAATCAATTAAGCACTACTTTCTTCTTCAGGATTTATTTCCTCTTCCCTGACTGATGACTCAGCTACAGTCCAAGGAGGGCATTATATACCACTTCGTGATGAAAGGCTAATTCCTCCTTGACACAAGCCTTTGGGTATAACATGACCCAATGTTACCAAGATAATCAGCCCTTTGTCTCATTATGTTAATTGAGATAAATGGGGTAATGAGTCATGTTTAGGTGTCTGCTTCAATGTTCTCTCTTTGTTTTCTGCTCCTGGATTAATGCCTTCATTCCTTGGAGGTGACTACTGATGTTCCTCTTCCCTGAGCATGACTGCTGGGATACTCTGTGTGCTTATGCTATCTCATTTGCAAAATATTCTGCTTATTCAGATTTGCTATTTTCAGAGTCTGTAGAGAATTCCTTTTTCTATGCCAACTATTTTTGAGGTTAAAAGCAAATGAGCAGAGCAGAATCAAAACAACATCTCCTCTTCCGTCCCTTTCTTTATGCTGGAATCCAAAATGTGAATCCATCACCTACAAACTTCTCCATTTGGGATTATGTTTAAATGATTTTATCAGATGAACATTAGTCAGTGGTTAATCAGGGGTCTGAGCATTCAGTACAGGAGCCAGAGCTCTTCATTCACAGATGGGAGAACAGAGGGCAAACTGTAGCACTCAGTTTCTCTACAGCAGGATCTGGCAATTGTTGTTTGCCATATTCATGTTTTCACTCTTGCAGAAGCCTCAGTTCCCCACAACCAGCTGAACACTATCTAAATCATTCTTCCAGAGAGCAAACCCACAACTCCCACAGCCAAAAGCATGTGAAGTTACAACTTGGGCTACAGCCTTAAGCCAAGATTGTGACACTTCCTCACTAATGGATAGTGAAACTTGGGATCCACTCCTTTCTGTCCTCTTTTAATCCCAGTAGGTTGCAGTCAAGGCACAGCAGAAGGATTCCCTTCGATCTCTTCACCTATCTGAATTTTGTTTCTCCCAGGATGTAAAGCACAACCAAGCAAAGGCAGGGAGAGAAGCATTGTGACTCATAGAATCACAGAATGTCAGGGGCTGGAAGGGACCTCCAAAGCTCATCGAGTCCAAGCCCCTGCCATAGCAGGATCTCCTACACCAAATCACACAGGAACACATCCAGGCAGATTTTGAATATCACAAGAGAGGGAGAGTCCACACCTCTCCTGGGCAACCTGATCCAGCGTTTTGTCACCTTCATAGGGAAAAAAATCCTCCTCATGTTTAAATGAAACTTCCTATGCCTCAACTTCCAACCATTGCCCTTTGTGCTATCATTGGGCATTACCAAGAAGAGCCTGGCTCCAGCCTCCTGGCACTCAGCCTTTACATATTTCTAAACATTGAAGTCACCTCTCAGTCTCCTCTTATCCAAGCTTCGGAGTCCCAGCTCCTTTAGTCTCTCCTTGTAACAGAGATGTTCCACTCAATCATCTTTATGGCTCTGCACCGGACCCTCTCCAGCAGTTCTATGTCCCTTTTGAACTGGGGAGGGCCAGAACTGGACACAGTACTCCAAACGCAGCCTCACCAGAGCAGACTCTGTGACTCTTAGCCACATGCAGGACCAGTGCTCATCCTCTCTGCTTTTGTTCACTGAGAGTTCATCTACACACACTTTGCAAGCAGCCACACACTCCTGCGTGTATTTGAGGCTCACTAGACACAAGTCTAGTGTAGGCTAACAATCAGAGGGCCCTTTTACCTGCTCCCCAAAGCTCCAGGCTTGTTGCCACATCAGCACAGCTCCCAGACAGAGGCCAGTTCATACACGAGTGGCACTCCAATGCATGCATAAAACATAAAGCCAGGCTCTGCATTTCTTCAGACAGATCTATTTCTCTGTTTCAAAATCTCACCAAGGGGTAGAAAGGCAATAGCCCTTACACAGAACCCTACAATTTTCCTCTTTAAGGGCTGTGAAATCCCATGGATGGTTTGAGAGCATTCAGCAGATGTGGCTGAATTCAACCCTTGCACATTTCCCCTCAGCTTTCAAATCAGAACATTGTTTTGTGTTAACAGCAGAAGCTAAACAGAATATTAAAAGCTAGAGGATTTTCAGCACAGTGAAAGGCTTTGATGTCTCCTATTCAGTGGAAATTAAAGTCTTCCCTAAGACATCCACTGTGAATTAAGCCAAAGTATGGACAGGAAAATCCACAAAATACTGCACATTGCTGCTGCTCTGTATCCATCCCTCGGTCATGCTCAGTGTCAGTAAATCAGTGGGGATCAGGCAAGGCCAGATGAGAGTTCAATTGTGTAAGGATATAACGAAAAGATACAAATCTGTCCATAGACAAAACTGGAAGCAGCACTTGCAAAGTCAGTACAGTGGAATTTATAGCTAAAGGCAGTAACAAGAATTGGTGAAAAAGAGACTCTTCTGGCAGCTTCTAAAAAAATGATGTGATCTTTGCAAGGTCACAAATCATATCAGAAGCATCCCTATAGTAACCCCCTGCACCAGTGCAGCGTGACTAGAAAGCAGCACCACAAAGAAGGACCTGGGAGTTCTGGTGGACAAGTTCACCACAAGCCAACAATGTGCTCTGCTGGACCAGAAAGCCAATGGTATCCTGGGGTGAATTAAGAAGACTGTAGCCAGCAGGTTGAGGGAGATTTTCCTCCTCACCCTGTGCTCTAATGAGGCTACACCTGCAGTACTGCATCCGATTCTGGGCTCCCCATTCAAGAGAGACAAGAAAATATTGGAGATAATCCAGCAGAGGCTACAGAGATGCTGAGGGGACTGGAACATCTCTCTGAGGAGGAAAAGCTGAGATACCTGGGGCTGTTTAGCCTGGAGAAGAGCAGACAGAGGGGAGCTTCTGAAAACTTCTAAAGGTTCATTCGTAAAACTCTTTACAGTGGTGTTCCTCTCAGTGACAGGAGAAGGAGAAATAGGGACAAGCTGGAACCCAGGAGGTTCTCTCTGAAGAAAAAAAAAAAAATACTTCCTGTGCAGGTACTGGAGCCCTGGAGCAGGCTGCCCAGAGACATTATGAAGCCTCCTTCTTCTTGGAGAGATTCCAAACCCACCTGGACATCGCAATCCTGGGCAAGCTCCTGTGGCTAACCCTGCATTAGCAGAGGGGTTGGACTGGATGATCCCCAGAGGTCCCTTCCAACTCCCATCATGCTGAAATTCTGAGATTTTATGTCCCTGCCACATCACCTGCAGTTGGATTTTTCAGACACCCCTCTCCTGCAGTGGGATCATATCAGCCACAGAGAAGACAACAGATACACTCATGTAGGACATGATCCATACGGAGCCTGCTGAGGTCCAGCTGACACAGATTTCTAGGAAGCAAAACTTTGCTCTGTTCTTTCCACACAGTTGAGAGAGACTAAAGAAAGTGCAATGGAGCAGAGCAGAACATTGTGCATTTGGATGTAAGCAGTAGGTCACGATGAGGCAGTGCATCAGTGTAATCTATTTATACACAACTTTATTCATCAGGGTTGTGTATAGAGGGGGTAGAAGTTAGATGACTGACAAATCTTGGTCTTAAATTAGTCTTAATTCTTTAGCAAGGTCCTGCTCCTCCCTTCTCCCTGTGAGGCAGAATATACCAGATTTGGCTAAAGACAGAAACTGCCACTTGGGCATCTCGTAGCTGCCCCCGAGTTATGCTCTTTATAACCGATTAAATTCCAGACTTGCTTGCATTTTGTTCCCAGACTGGAAGCACAACACAAACACAACACAGTCACACTGGAAACAAACTCTGCTGAAGAGGTTTCTTTCCTGGGAAGTGGTTAAAGTGCCACAAAAATATTTGCCTATCACTGTAAAGAAAAGGGGTTCCCCTCTATGCTTGGAGCAGAGCAGAACACAGCAAGATGGCTTTATGGAAAGATGGCTTTATGGGCTCCTTCTAAGTGTCCAGTGTCAGAAAGTTCAGTCTGAAACAAGAAAACATCTCCCCCCTCCCCTTCTCTGGTGCAGATTTCTGTATTTTCCATCTGTCTGTTCAAGACTGGTCCTCTCTGGGGGCTATAAATAGCCAAGGAAAGCCCTAAGTATCCAGACATTAAAAATATATTTTACTTGCAATATGTTTTTAGATAGTAAAGGAGAGAGACTAAACCAGGGCATTAGCTGCATAAACAATCCAACTCAGATTCAGTTTTCTCTCTACTACACTATTTCAGTTTTGTCCTTTCAACTTCACATCTCTCACTGCTCTAAGCTAAAAAGCTGAATTATGTCAACATACCAAACTCGGAGCTTTATTGCAGCTAGGGAAGGGCAAACATTAGACTCAGTGAACTCAAACTTTAGGAATAAGTTAAAGGTACCACCTGCTATTTGACATCTGGAGTTTAATCAGTGGGGATTAGGAAAAGCCAGGCAGCATGATACCCACCTCTTTGGCCATTCTGTCATCCTGAATGGGCTACAGTATGCTGGACAAGCAGAGCTTTGCTACAGAATACATAAATTCAATTGACAAACACCTGAGGAGAAACAGAAAATACACCCTCTAGGGACAAATGTTTTTCTTTATGGCATGTTGACCAAGTATATCCTTAAAGACCTTCCCTTCTTGCTGCCAAACCAAACACAGTTCTTGTTTGTTATTTGAAGAGCAATCAAATTTCATGTGACTAAAATGTTCACTGAATTTATCTGACCCTGCACAACGGCTTTAAAAAAAAAAACCTAAATTATCAAATCCAGATAAAATGAGTCATGCCCAAAGATTCAAAGTGAAGAGCTGAAACACAAGGTGGGAAGATGAAAGAAGAGTTTCAAAGCCAAAGTCAGCACTTTGAGACATACAGGAGAAATCTAAGCTATCTTCTTTGAACTGCTGCCCACTCCTCTCTTGCTTGCTCCCCTGCCCATCTTGGACATGACTGTTGCACCCTCAGAGAATCCTCAGTCTGGTCATTGGGGTCAGGAGTACTGCAAAACCTCTTCAAGAGCCAACTAACATCCCAGTTGAGACCTATAGCTACAGGAGAATGTGTTCTTTTGGAAGCCCTTCAGATCTCCTCCTCTGCCTCTTGTTTTCTTTGTCTGTTTTCAATGCAAAAGTAGTTTTCAGGAAACAAAGGGTCCAGTGAATGGTTTAATAAATTCTGGATTAAGCAAGAACTAAACTGTGCCATACACTTAAGTCAAACAGCTGGAATATATATACATCTATCTCTTCAATGGGCTCTGAGAACAAAAACGGGGGAAAAAATAAAGAAGAGAAAATGTTTTAAAGACAAAACTCACTGCAGTTTTCCAGATTCCTCTAGGGAAGTATTTTCCCAAGAGGAAGATGAAAGAATGGGGACCACAGAAAATGATTTTATGGTCTTTGGTAGGGGAGGTGGAAGAAAAGGTGTTGGGTAATAGTGATAGAAGGAAACACTGGAAACACAGAAAGGAAAGCAAAGTGCCAGTGAGGAAGGGAGCTGAGCTTTGGTGAGGCTCGGCAGAGCAGATGCAGCAGTTTTTGCCCTGTGGATGGGATGCTCTGCTTTGTAACAGGACATTGTTGGAGGGGCTTGCACACTGAGCTCTTTGTAGTGGCTTCTGTAATGGTCTCCTGTTCTTTCTGGGGCTGCTTGTGGAGGCTGGAAGGGAGACAGACCACAGGGTAAGATGGGAGAAACGTTTCAGAGGGCTGAGAGACAGAATGGAAGAACAGCAAAATAGAAATCCCTGTGGGCTGCAGTGGCAAAAACATAAACCAGAGGTCTGAGGGCTTAGGAGGTTGAAATGGAGAATTCAAATTCAAGTCAAGATAACATTTTGTTTTAGGAGCTCAGGCTGTTTACATTCCAGTTGTAGCTGTGAATGGGCCTAGATAACTCCTTTGCCCCAAGCACCCCTGCATCTTCTTGAGTTGACAGGCTCAGCCTGTGCCAGGCAGGAAACTAAAGTTGCCTTTTTTTCTTCTTTTTCTCCTCATCCACATTTACCACTGTCATGAGAAAGGCTGTACACAGGGAAATCACTCTGCCAGCCTCTTCAAAGAAAGAGTTTTATCTTGCCTAGTATTTCAGGGCCCAACTTCCCAAAACATAACTATAATTCTAGACTGCTCCAACCCCTTCAATTTTCTGGAGAAAATTAGAAGCCCAAGGGTTCACCTTTAAGGAGAGTTTGATAGGAAAGGGGCATGGTTTAGCAGCACACTTTGTAGAGTTACAGAATGGTTGGACTTGATGATCTCACAGGTCTTCTCCAACCAAAATGATTCACAGGCTCACAGGATCTCAGGGGTTGGAAGTGACCTGAAGAGACCCTCAAGTCTAATCCCCCTGCCAGAGCAGGACCAGACAATCTAGCTCAGGTCACACAGCAACACATTCAGAGAGGCCTTGAAAGGCTGCAGAGAAGGAGACTCCGCAACTTCTCTGGGCAGCCTGTGCCAGTGCTCTGGGACCCTTCCAGCCAAGAAGCTGTCCCTTGTGTTGAGCTGGAACCTCCTGTGCTGCAGCTTCCATCCATTGCACCTTCTCTTATTCCAGGCAGCAAGTGAGCAGAGCCTGTCCCCCCACCCTCAGATATTTATAAACATTGATTAAATCCCCTCTCAGCCTTCTCTTCTGCAACCTAAGCAGCCCCAGGTCCCTCAGACTCTCCTCCCCAGGCAGTGCTGCAGTCCCCTCAGCATCCTCATAGCCCTCTGCTGGACCTTCCCCAGCAGATCCCTGTCCCCCCTAAACTGGGGAGCCCAAAACTGAAGGCAGTGCTCAAGATGGGTTCTCACCAGGACCCCTCACCAGTAGAGGGGGAGGAATTCTGTGATTCTATGCCCTTCCATTTTGCAAGCAGGAAGAACATGTTTATAGCCTGGTATGCACAGTACCTGCTTGGCTGCAGGACATACAAGTTTGAATCCTTTAAGAGAAATAATAAAACCAAAGTCAGAATCTGAGAGCTGACTGAATGCCACAGACTGTGGTCTGCCTAGAGAACAGCTTGGAACACCACCTTTATGGTTCTGAACAGCACCTTTTTAAGTCTCTGCTATTCTTCACTTAGACCCCAAGCACAGTAAGTACTTGTAGTAAAACAGGATTAAGGGCTAGATTAATTCCAGAGAGAAATGGGAAATACTGAAAAAACCCCCACCAATTTTATTGAACTACTTGGATATCTACATGTTGGCCAAGGATGAATAGGCAAACAGTTGCTGAGACAATCCATCTACTTCACCCATCCTGGCCCCAATTAAAGCATCTTGCTTTTTTCTGCTTTCTAAAGTGTGTTGGTTCTCTCTCCACACCCTTCTCCCAGTTGCTTCCTCATTTCCTCTCATTCTCTCAGCTTCCACTTCAGGAAGCTAGGCCAGACCACTGCAGCTGGCATCAATGGTCAATACCCACCCCTCTGATCCATCTTGCTGTCCTGTTTACAACTGAGGGTATCCTCCCGGATGGTGCAAGCCATGATCTGCCAGCCGCCCTAAAGCGATGCAGAACAGAGGCAGCAGAAACCTCCCATTTCACTCGACATCACAGCATTCTTTTACAGGGACTGATGTCAGCTTGAACATGTGGCAATTGGAAAGACAACATTTGTACTCTGAGAACAGCAAAAGCTATTTCCTCAGCTTTGTAATTAGATCTCCAAGTTGTCCTAGTCCATGTGCTGAATAAAACAGCTTATTCTTCTTAGCCTCAGCCACTTCAGTTGGAAAGAGAAAGTCTCAGATTGTTCTAAAAGGTCTCTTTAAGCCTGTTTCATCATATAAACCCTAAAACCTAACAACAAGTGGAACATACCTAGTTGAGAGCGCTTCAGCAGGGTTAAGCACTGACTATGGGCGGCACAAGAAGGGGCACACTGTCTGCAGCTCCGCTACAGCAGTGTTAAGAAACATTTAGAATCTCAAATCAGTAATCACTTATAGCAGGGCTCAAAGCCATTCTCAAGAAGTTAGATGGTTCTTCCCTCTTAGCTTTGCATGTCCACCTAGAAGTGTAAGCTCCCTTTACCCTCGAAGCCCAAGCTTTCCACGGGAGAAAAACACAAAGCTCCTGTGGGCTAAGCCTTTATGGAAGCTACCATGAAGAGTGCTGCACCATAACATTAGAATCATAGAATCAGTCGGGGTTGGAAGGGACCACAAGGATCATCTAGTTCCAGCCCCTCTGCCATAGGGTGGGGGTGCCCTGCCTGCTGCTGATACTAACAGTAGATGAGTGCTTTCTAAAGTTTTGTTCCATATCACAAGAAAAATATTCCTGTAAGTTCTGGCCTGAACAAAACTTTCATTCCAAGTTTGCTATGAAATACAGAAAAAAACCCCCAAACATTGCACAAGCCAATGGTTCCATTTTGTAAAAATAAATCTCAGCACGAGCCCCCCACAGACTACATTTTCTCCTGGACCATTCTTCCCCCACTGGGAACTAAAACAGATTTCTACAATTCTCCCAGCAGGAAGCATTCTGTGATGTCTCTGCTCCACCACAGCACCATCACATCAGGAGCTGTGCACTCCTTACGTCTGATTTTGCTCTAACAAAGTTTATTCTTGGGCCAGCTTATTTTCACCAGCAGAAAGAAGTACTTGAGAGCAGCTCTGTATTCAATTTCTTCACTGGCAAATTCAGTTTCCTCCCTCAATAAATTGGTTTGAATGTCCTGGGCAGAGTTTGAAGGGGCTTAACCTTCAGTTGCACCAAGTCTTTCTTAGACTGCACTTCAAACTGGGGCTGTGAAGTGATCTGCAATTAAGTGACCTAATATGCATACCAGTGCATAAATCCATACCACCTCCTTTTGCAATTCCCTCCCCTCTTCCTGTCACCCTCACAGGAAATACTTTTTTCTTCATGTTCAGATGGAACCTCCTGGGTTCCACTTTGTGCCCGTTGTCCCTTGTCCTGTCAGTAGGCACCACTAAAGAGTCCAGTCCCATCCCCTTGCCCCCTACCTCAATGCTGAGCATGACAAAGACAACTACAGAAAGCACACCACCTTAAGAAAGTGCAAAAGATCCAGCAGCAGAACCTGTTCCTATGCAGAAGTATCTCTGAAGATGCTTTCCATCTTTATCAGGAGGTTTCATAGGCAACTGCTCATTGTCTTCCCATCCCATGAATGGATTTGATAGGGGAACACACTGAAAAGTAATTTTTAACTTGCTTTATTTCCTATTCAGAAAAATCAATCACAAGAACTGAAGGGAACACCTCTCAGCCACCACACTACAGACCTAATGCCTAGTTCTACCTGCATCATTCATCTCTTTAGTTGATTTAATTTGAAATCAACTCCAAGTTTAAAACACTCAAGGCTGTTGTCCTGTATAATAGATTGATCTGCACTGTGCAGCACTGGCTAAGCACCAGGGTTTAGACCAGAAGCCAGAGGCCTTGCTTCAAAGACACAGGCAAAACATAACAAATCAAGCTGCAAAAGTCTGGGGGGGTTGGTTTGTTTTTAAATCTTCGTGCAATTCCTTAGCTTACTTCAGATCCTGTGGAGAGCAGACAGCAGCAGAACATCAAGAATTTAAGCACCCGTTTCAACTCACTTTCTGCAGCTGTGAGTTTAGTGAAGAACATTAGTGAAGAACGTCCCTTTCCTCCCAGCTTGTCCTGGGGCATGAAACCCATTAGCTCAGTATTGTGAGTCCAGAGCGAAAACAGAGCAGAGCTTCAGAAACTAGCCCGGAGCACTCTAGAAACCAGAGCAAATTACTGCAAGTGATGCGAGGAAGGTTGCCAAAGCAATCTTTGCAGTTGTTCTCTTCTGACGTTGGGTGGCAAGAGAAGAGGGCTGCTGTGCCACAGCCTGCAGCTTCACACGATGCCAGGGGGGAAAATTAGCTCATCTTTCAGTGACGGACAGGAGCTTGGCTCGTGTTTTTTTTCACAAACATCACCTTTCCCAAGGGAGAGAGAATTCGCACCCTTGTCTGTCTCAAGCAATAAGTGTCAGTTATCAGCTGCAAACTCACCAGCACTTCTGCAGAATGGCAAGCAGCTGGAAGGGAATAGCACAATACCCTATTGAGTACAAGAAAAAGAAAGCTTTTTACCACAGGGCAGCGTCACAGGTCTTTCTGAAGCTTAAGGAAAGGTAATTAGGGGTCTTGCATAATCTATTCCCCTCACGTCTGGGCTGCAATGGGAAAAAAAGGACCTCCACAGCTCTTCTAAGAAATGTTAACATGCTGCTGGAGACTCTAAACGTGTGGCGCTGCACTGTAGTCCCCAGCCACAAATACTGTGTGAAATACTTACAGTACTGCATAACCTTTCCAGTACAATGCCTTCGTAGTTTTTCTATTTCCAATACACAAAAGCTTACTGAATTCAATGCCTTTGGCTATCCAAAAGCAGAACAGCTTCCAGCCAAGGCAAACTTAGAGGAGGAGAAACGTGAAGACTATTTGTCTACACTTGTGATGAAGAAATTAGGCACCGGTACCCAGTCATGACAAAAACCCCCCACATATAAGCCTGGTTTAGCAGCTTAGCCTGGTTCTATTGGAACAAACACCAAAAAGCTGCAAATCGATGTAAAAAATACACAGAAGCCACCTCACAAATCCCTGCCAGAATCAAAGCCTGCAAAAATCGTCACAAGAGGAGAAGTCATCCCACAATAGGAAGATACAAATCACAGTGGGGAAGGGCAGCTTTCCGATGCTTCAGAAAAGAAGAGCTGCCAAACTGGTGGAGGTAGCAAAGCTAAGGAAAACCATCTTGGAGAAATGGCTTGTGGCAGGCTGAAAGTGTTTGATAGCTGCCAGGCACAGCAGGTGGAGAGGGGGGAGGGGGGGAGGAAGATTGATGAGTTTCCTTAAATATGAAGGCAAAGGGAGGAGGCACAAAATGGAGGAAAAAAGAAAAAAAAAAGAAAAAAATCAGAAGACACAAAGCTAGAAGCCTTCAATGTTTCTTGTAGAAGTATCAGCCAGTACTGCTGAAACAACAGATCCCTCTCAAGGGCTTTTAAACCCACTGGAAGTGACTACCTCTTCCCAGGAACTCAGGGTTTCAGCAGACAAGGTAGGCAAAGAAAGGGGTGGAAAGAGGAATAATTATCCCGAATTCACAGATGGGGAACAAAGAGACTAAGTTACTTGTCACACAGTACCTGGTGTTTCACATACCTAATGCCATAGCCTAAGCAATAAAGACCACCCTTTCTCTTTGCCAGCGTGTTTTTAATTGCACACAACCCAAAGGAAGGAGAGGCTCTCACACGGAGAAGCATTAATCCTCCTAATTAAATGGAGCAGTTGGAAAGCAGTTAAGAAAACAAGTGAAAGAGGGAAAGGAAACTCGCTGAAGAACAGCAGAAATAAACACCAGACTTCTCGCTAAATATGACACTTCCATCAGTCAGAGGCCCCAGGGGAGAGCAGTGCTGGAGACAGATTGGTATTTCTGGAGGACCATTAAAAGTCTGAGAAGCATTTTAAGCAGCAGAGTTTATAATAGCACCATGGAACCCCACGAGAGCAGGGCAGAGCAAGTGTGGGGGGGTCTGAACTGTATCCCTTCAGCTCCTGCTGCATGTAATAATTTCAGGCTATTTACTTGGCTCAGCATCTTCAGTAGGAATGGCCTATCTGAAAACCCACCTTAAAATCAGCATCTAAAGTGAAGGCACTCAAAATCAGTACCCATTTTGCAAACCCTTTCCTTTTGCTTCTGTATCTTAGTCTATAAAAGTGGAAACCATCTTCATAAAGTGGCCAGACCCCTGTGATGGCATCAGAAGCAGTAGGATGCCCTCTTGCAGAATCATGGAATGTTCTGCCTAGGAAGGGACCCTAAAGATGATTTAGTTCAACCCCATGCTGTGGTCCAGGACACCTCCAGGTTGCTCAAGGTTCAATCCAACCTGCTTTTAAACAGTTCCAAGCTTGGAGCCTCCACAACTCCTCTGGGCAACCTATGTCTCACCACCCTCATGGGGAAGAATTTGTTCCCAATGTCTAACCTAAACTGAGTTTCCTCCAGTCCATATCTATTACCTCTCACCCTGTCGCTACAGGACTTTGTATAGAGTGTCTCTCCAGCTCTCCTGCAGAGGGACTGTAATGAAGATATTTTTAAAGCTCTGTTGTTAGTGTACTTGGAGATGAGCAGCTGCACTGGCAAGCCACAGACATGCTACAAACCAGCACTGAGGAGATTTCCCCAACTCGAGTAGCAATAACTATTCTAACAAGCATGCTCTATTGACAGTCTTCAGGACTCTTCCTCTTCAGCTACAACACACTTGGGACTTCATCCTAGTGATAAGAATTCAAGAGTTTGAGTCTAGTTATCAATGTTAAGTTCATTAACTTCACATTTGCAGGACATGTACTTAAGCCTTCACTGCACAATTATGACTTTCTGATCTTATGTTTTGCCCTTTATTTTCCCTCCCTATCTTTCAACCTTGGTGGAAGCTTTTTCACATGTGTCCTTTCCTCATTACACTTCTTGACCTCTAGAGCAGTTTTTCCTCATTCCTTAGGGACTCTGTGCTTCAAGTCCTTGAAGACAGTTCTGCTGCTGCCGGTGCCTTTCTAGATTTAATAGTTCCCTTTACTTCTCCACCTCCTTCCTTTCTGAAGATACATATTCCTGCTTATGCATAAATTTTGACCATGAATAAATTCCTAGCCTCTTCCACAGCTGAATCCTTGAGCTGCTCAGCCACACAACTTCATTCCCCACTTCCCTCTATTCTTTTAAAAGCAGTTCACATTTACATTTGCTCCTAATATTATATCCCAAGTCACTGAGAAAATTAAACTGGTTGGAAACTTTTTTCTGCAGAAGGCATAAAAGCCTTTAAGTCCTCCATTCCCAAATTCAAACAATGGAATAAGAGAAGCCCTGTTGCTTCAATGCTGTATGGGCAGCAATTCCCAGAATTGCAGCAGTGTATGAAGGTCAATGACGCAGCCCATCCTCCTCAGCTGGAATTCCTGACACACAGAAGCTATTGTCCGTCAGAAATGAGTGGAGGAGAGTTACTGGGGATTTCTTCCTCTTTCTGAGTAAACAAGGTCAAACATGACATCCAAGAAAACTCTCAAGTCAGCAAAACAAAAAGTAATTGTGCTCTTCCAGGCCAAATTTGGCCATAAGGAAAGAAGGAAAAGGCCTTTTGACCATGTGAAGAGAGAGTAGTCAAAGACAACTTATATTTTACTGTGATGCTATTTCAGCACAACTCAATCCCCTCTGCTTCCAGAGGGAAAATAATAAAGCAGCAGTAGCTGCCAAGGAACTGGATTTGGACAAACAAAATACCAATTAACTTCCCAAGTCATGGACTTCAGCAAACATTTTATTGAAGCCTCTGAACTTGTAGACTGAAAGAAAAAAAAATAAATAAGAAGAAACAAAAATTATTCTCAGCTAAGGCATTGTTGAGGGTAGACTTTTGAGTCCAGCAGTCAGAATGCACAGATTATATTAAATCACAACACTCCATTCACAAATTCACAGATTGTACTGGGTTGGAAGGGACCCTCAAAAGTCATCTTGTCCACTCCCCCTGTAGTCAGCAGGAATATCTCCAACTATATCAAGCTGCCCAGGGCCACATCAAGACTGACCCTGAAGGTCTCCAGGAATGGGGCCTCCCCACCACATCCTTGGGTAGCCTATTCCAGTATTCCACTACCCTCATTATGAAGAGCTTCCACCTGACTTCCTACATAAATCTACCCTGCTCCATTTCAAACTACCACCACAGGCCCTTGTAAGCAGCCTCTCTCCAGCCTTCCTATAGGTCCTCTTCAGATACTAAAATGGAGCATCATCTCCCCACAGCCTTCTCTTCTCTAGGCTGAACCACCCTAATTCTCTCAGCCTATCTTTGTAGAAGAGGTGCTCCAGCCCTCTGATCATCTTCATGACCTCCTCTAGACCCATTCCAACAGATCCATGTTCTTGTATTGTGGGCCCCATAGCTAGATGCAGTACTCCAGGTGAGGTATCACCAGAGAAGAGTGGAATGGCAGAATCACCTCCCTTGATCCACATTCCCTGGCCAGGCTTCTTTTGATGAAGCCCAGAACACCTCTGGCATTTAACCCCTAAGACTTGTTTTCATCAGTACCTCCTAAGTTTGGTCTTTCACAATGCGTGGGCTTATATTTCAAAACATATTATAAAATAAAATCTCAAAACATTGTCCTGAAAGCAACAACTGTTTCTCACATCAGAAATTACACAAATACCTTTGGCTCTCCCCTGCTGAGCAGTTGAACAGGGAAAGAAGATTCTGTGCTTATTACAACTCATCTCTGCAACAACTGTTTCCTATATCAGAAATGACACAAATATCTTTGGCTCCCCCCACCTGAACAGATGATCAGGGAAAAAAGATCCTGTGCTTACTACAACTCATCTCTGCTCCTCGTTTCCTACACTTAAAGTCTGGGGCTGGCAAGCTCATGGGACTGTGTGACACTGGGAGCTACTACTGAAACACACATCCTGCAATCACTGCTATTTAGTTTGGATTATTAATTTTTGGTTTTACCGCTGTTCTAATAACTTGCCCTTTGGGGAGAGGTGGGATGAATTTTTTTTTTCTTACAGCAAAGTCAATTGAAATCAATGAGGCACAAAAAGCTCAAATTGCAGTGCAGCATTAGCACAAAACTTACACAGCATCTTTGGAGCACAATGCCATTGCAGAAAGCAGTGCTGCCTTCTGCCCACGGGGGCTGCCAGTTAAATATTTATAGGATCAAATGCTAATGGCAGAAGATTTGCTCAACCTGCTGTCCCTGCCAGAAGAGGATAGACTCTATAACGTCTCATCTAGCATTTTAATTTTCCCCTTCTTTATTTAACCACAGATTTCTCCCACTTGGTCTTTTGTTGTGTTTGAGGCCAGCAGATTTCCCAGCTTCAGCAGATCATTGTCAGGGGTCTTATCTCTACCCTCACTGTAGTTTCCACTTCAAAGCTGGATGAGGGGTAATGGGTTTAAACTGGCAGAGGGGAGATTTAAACTGGATGTTAGGAGGAAGTTCTTCACAGTGAGGGTGGCAAGACACTGGAACAGGTTGCCCAGGGAGGTTGTGGCTCCTTCCTCCCTAGAAGTGTTCAAGGCCAGACTGGATGAGGCCTTGAGCAACCTGTTCTAGTGGGAGGTGTCCCTGCCTATGGCACAGGGAGACTGGAACTGGGTGAACTTCGGAGGTCTCTTCCAACCTAAACCATTCTATGAGTCTATGAGGTTCTATGCAATAAAAAGAAAATGAAGCCAGACTTCGAGCAGTTTATGATATGAGCCCCCCAACTACTCTTATGAGATCTAGTTTGGACTGAGATCACAACATAAAATCACCACATCTCAGCTAATCTTGCAACACCAAGTCAATTAAACTGATGTGGCACTGATTTAGCACCCATAGGGACTGTTCAAACATCAAATATGAACCCACAATGGCTGTAGCTACATCAACCAGAAAATAAATCCTTTAATTCTAAAGCACTGCCACAATAATTTTGATACAAAATACAAGTTTCAAGATCTCATCTTTCAAACTTCTTTGATTCCCCCANGAAAAAAAAAAAAAAAAAAAAAAAAAATCAACTTATTCTAAAACTGAGACAAATTAAGTATTTGACTATTACACATATTCAACTGGTAAGGCACAGATGATGTTGAGCTAGAAGTTCTCTGCTGGAAAAGCTTTTGATTATCACTACAGGAAAGGAAAGTTCACCACACAGGGGAGTCGTCGATGTTTATAGTAATTATCTCCAGGGAACTGGCATGATTTGATGTTTTAGAGTGTGTTGCATAAACAGCACCTTACAAAATGAATCTTTGCCTACATGTAGCAGTTGAAGTGATATAAAACCCCTGGGTATTACTGCATTAACCCTTTCTTTTTTCCCCAGGAGAGGCATAGAAACAATCAGCTTCCTGCTGATACTAATAAAATGTTAATTTTCGTAATCTGAGTTTTCCTTCAAACCCGTGGCTTCACATAGCAATATTTACTTCTCTCTACTTGTCTCTGTAGGAAGTAGGAGTCTACTACTGCTAAAGACTTCTGACATAACTGCATGGTAAAAAGTACGTCAAGTACCAGCAAGAACTACTGAATGGGTTAGAGCAAATGAAAATCAACAGGAGTGTTTCCCCTCTCTGATCTCACCTACTCCCTTGTTGCTTTCTTCACCAAGTTCTTCATCAGCATTCACTGCTAAGCTTTCCTCCAAAGCAACAACCACCACAGCTGGAAGTTCTTAAACACCTTTTGACCATTCAAAGCAACAAGTTAAGCCTTTAAATATCTTCAGGGCCCTGGACCTGCCCTCAGTGGAGAACACTCAGCAACACCTTTTTCAGCTGAGACCACTATTCCCTCTGGGTTAACTGGAATTTTTACAGGTCAAGTCACAGCTATACATAGAAAAACTTGCTAATTTATTGGCCTTGAATGGTGTAATCTTACAAGGCTCTAAGTATGTTTCTCATTAGAAGTGACATTTGAATTGCAGGGGGTGGTGGACGATGTTTTGTTGCCTGCTTCAATTTTACAGCCATTTCCAATTAGCTGCTGGTTAAATTGATTTTAGTGTTCTGTATATTTAAGCAAGAGTCTGTGTTGTACCTTAGGTGTTGTTTCATGTAGCTCCCTCTGAAAAATTCACATATCCTCTTACTCACTGTTAATTCTAAGCAGAAATAGAATCTACTAATCAATGACAGAGACAAAAGAACTCAACAGAAACGAATTGGCTGCAGCATGGAATTAATGGGTGGCTCCACAATAGCCTGCACATGGAAGATGAGCTTTTCTTTCTCCTGGCAGACCTCGTAAGTGGACTCTTATCATGACAGATAGAATGTCATTATGGTTCAAATGATTAAAGGCAAGAACACTTCACAATTCCTTATTCCTCCCCCAAAAAGATTAATGTAAAGCACCTTGGGATTTATCTATATGAAGAGCTTCATATAAAATAACTGTAAAAATACTTGCCAGCATTTGTCAAACGCTGTTCCCTGAATGGCTGACATCTCTATTAAAACCTCTTTCAATTAGTATTCCATTCAGCATTAGTGGATGGTAAGTGTCAAGCAGTCACAATATAGTCCCAGCTGATGCAACTGAAAAAACATCTAATGCAAATTCCAGCAGGCTTCAGATTTAAATTTAAAACACTTTCCTTAGAGCCTAGCTTTCTATTTGCTGACAGATGCTTTTGTAGACCTGCTAACTTTTGAAGCCAGCAAACAGTAATCACCCAGGCAGAGTTTGCATCAGCAGAATAAGCACAGCAACAATGAATAAGGCTCTGCATTTTGAATGAAATTTGAGCACATTTGCCAATATCAACAGGTACCAGACCATTGTTTGGTGGAGATTCATCTACTTCTGTAAGCTGTCCCAGTTGTCTCTGGAAAGAAGCAAAAGCTGCTTTCAAATTTCACCTACATCAGCACCAGTGAGAAGTAACACCACAAAACCCAAATTAGTTCCAGTTTATATCAAGATTACTGAGGTTGAAACCCTTGAAATTTCAATTTTCCAGTCAGTGAAATGAAGACAGTAAATAATACTTGCCTAACATAGGAGGAAATTGGGCTGACACATTAACATTTGCTCAATGTTCAGAAAGTTCTAGCTCAAATAATTCACATATTCTAAATTTGCTTCAAGTTCCTCCTGTGCCTAATGCCAGTTACTTCAATCAACTTGTACCAAAAGACGTTGGTCAGCCCTTTTCTGCCTGGACTATTTTCTGCTACCGTGGCCAAATGCAACACAGATGGCTCCTGATCTGCCAAAAGTCTTCTCACCTGGCAGCAAAGCCCCAATGTCAGCGCACCATGCACTGGCCTGAATGGATCTTCCTACGTGAAAAACAAGAAACCGCACAGAACCCAAGCTAAATTTCATTTCCCTTCCTACTTGCCAGCCTCCAAGAGCAATTTTTTATTTTTTTTTTTTTTTCCCTTCAGGCACGTTAATTAAAGCTTCCCTTCTCCAGCTGCAGTGTCTGTTTGCACCAGAGCCATTCTTTGGCTTGGGACACACCTAGAGAGCCAAGAACTGGAGCCATGAAACACAGGAATGTGTCAGACTAGAATGGGTGAGAAAGATCTTTCCTGGTGACACTCATGTCAAAGCAGACAAAGAAGTCAGGCTGTATTCTCTATTGTCATGGATACAAACTCTACCCCAGAGGAATGGGAAGCCAAAAATTTGCATTCAGAGGTTCTAGGGGATTTTTTTAAAAGTAATAATCCCATTGATTAGGATTGAAGCACAAAACCACATCCAAAAACGTTTTCTTGGTAAAAACTGCAGTCTGCACTTCCACCACTGGCTGGTGCTGACATATCCCTTCAATGCCTGTTTCTCCCCTCAAAATTCTGCAAATGCCTTTGCTTTGCCTGCACTTCTGTTCACTCCCCAAGCCCCTCAGCCTTGCTGTTGAGTTGCCAACTGCCTGCGTTCTGGCTGTGCTTGAATGAGACCTCCTGTCTGACCTCTTACGGTGTGTTCAGGACTCAACACTAAGAAGCCTTTGACAAGATACACTACCAACCAACAGAAAGGTAAGCAGAGCAAGAGTTAGTGGCTTGTCTTCTCCTGTACAGCTTCTATACCCTTAGAAGACAAAACAAGGATAAGGCTCAGGAAGCACCTCTCAAAGAGAAGTAACTACACAGGTATTGGTTGTTCCTATACTAGTCTGGAGATGTACTTCATTAGCTCATATATACAATTATTAGAAGTTCAGAGGTTTTCAGGTGCTGCAGGAACAGTCAACAGAAATATGGCATCGTCCTTCAATGAGTTGCCAGCTGAAACCAGTAGCCATGTTTAGTTTCTTTCCCCAGCAACCAGAAAACAAGCCTATGACCAAGTTTTATTGTAGTTTTACTAAGATAATGATATGTGACAATGAATAATATTAACAAAAGAGATCCAAAACTTCAGAATTTTGGAACAGAGTGTCCTGGAGTGCAAGAGAAAAATTAAGACTTGAAGTTAAGATTCATTTTCACAGCAAGCATTTCCTATTTTCCACCAAAGCCTTACAAAAAGAAAATGGTTGATGTAATGAAAAGTAAGCAGAAGCCCACCATTTCCTTACAAAATAAGGACATGAATGATACCTAAAAGTGAATTACAAGCTTTTGGCTAAGAAGTTAAGCAAGAGAGGCCACACATGAAGCAGCCACATAAAAGCTGGGACAGCAGTGCTGCAGGAAACAGATGCATTGGAAGGCTGGAAGTTTTCACTGAGACAAGAACACTGAACATCAAGCTGCCTCTCCAGCTGGGCCTGGGGAACTCTGGAGTGGAACAATACACAGCTCTGTTTGTAGTACCAGACTTTTAATAAATTGGGAAGCACAGGGGAAAAAGATGTCATGCATAATTAGATTCATCAGCAATAGAGTTATGACAAATGCTAGCTGAATGCTGAGATGCTCTTTGCTTTATGGAAGGCAACCCTCAGAAGTGTCTGTGTTTCAATAAGGGTGGTCACAGAATCACAGGATGTCAGGGTTTGGAAGGGACCCAAAGACCTCACTGAGTCCAACCCCCCTGCCAGAGCAGGACTATACAATCTAGCTCAGGTCACACAGGAACACATCCAGACAGGCCTTGAAAGTCTCCAGAGATGAAGACTCCACAACCTCCCTAGGCAGCCTGTCTCAGTGTTCTGTGACCCCTACAGTAAAGAAGTTCCCCCTTGTGTTGAGGTGGAACCTCTTGCACTGCAACTGACACCCATTGCTCCTTGCCATACTTCATGCAAGGCCACTGAGCTGAACAATTTTATCACAAAATGCTTCAAGGATTTATCATAAGAGCAAGCTAAAGCCCTTCCACCTCCAACCAAAACAGTTTACCATGTCCCAGTCCTTTTTTCCCCCCTACAAAGACCCTTTATTTTTCCCATTCAGAGCAAGAGCTACAAAGAAAGGGCTGGACTCATGGATACAAAGAATATAAGACTATTCAGAGATATAAGACTATTCAGAGCTATAATGAAGGGCTTGCTACAGGCCTAGCAGTAAAAAAAATAATAATAATTAAAAAAAATTTCTCCTGACTCCATTCAGAAATCAGACAGTGCATACTGACTTAGAAACTTCCTCCAATTGCTCCACAGCTGTCTACACACAGTTCTTTGAAGCAGCCAAAGGATAAGCCCTGCATGCCAGTCCATGCATGTATTAACCAACTGCACTACACAAACTGTCCCCACAGGTTAAATCTTTCAAAATAAAGCTTTTATACCCTGAAGAATATGCAGTCTTCCACCCATCTCCCTTTCTTTTAAGTGGCAAAAGAATCCAGTTTAAATCAATCCACAAGATGACCTTGGAGGGTCCCTTCCAACCCGCTACATTTTGTAATTCTGATTCCCTGAATTCTTACATCTGCTCCTACTGCTGGCATCAGGAGAAACAAGAACGACGTTTCACTGACCAGGCAAGAGCTTCATGTTGAACCTGTGACTACAGCACCGGCAAATGCTGCCGTGAGCAGCGGGAGCTGAGCTCCGGCCGTGGGGAAGGCACCGCAAAGGCCCCGCGGCCGCAGAGCGCCAGGAGCTGTCCCGCCCCGTGGTGCTGAAGCGTGGTGCCACGGCCGCGAGATAGCGACTGGTGGACAGGAGCAGACTCGCCTAAATTGGAAAAGACCTTCAAGATCATCGAGTCCAACCGTTAACCCATCACTGCCAGCTCACCACTAAACCATGTCCTCCAGCATCAGATCTACAAGGCTTTGAAAACAGGCATGGGGACTCCACCACTGCCCTGGGCAGCTTGTTGAGGGCTTGACAACCCTTCTGAAGAAGAAACTGAAACCTCCTCTGCTGCAACTTGAGGCTATTTCCTCTTGTCCTATCATTTGTTCCTTTAATGTAAAGGCCAATCTCCACTTCACTTCAGACTCCTTTCAGGGGTTGTAAAGAGCAGTGAGGTCTTACCTCAAAACCCTTTTCTCCAGACTAAACCACCCCATATCCCTCAGCTGCTCCTCACCAGACCTGATCTCCAGCCCCTTCACCAGGTTCATTGATCTTCTCTGGACCTTCTCCAGCACTTCAGTGTAGTGATGGGCCCAATTCTGAGCCCACTATTCAAGGTGCAGCCTCACCAACGCTGAGTACATGAGGTCACCCCTTCTTTACTCCTACTAGCCACCTGGTTGTTGATACAGGCCAGGATGCTGTTGGTCTTCCAGGCTACCTGGGCACATACTGACTCATACTCCTTTTTTTTTCTGTCAAATTTAGGAAAGGATTCCTGTAATCATCACAGGAGTAAAAAAAGTCTACACATCAGAAGCTTCATCTGAATCCTAAATTACATAATTCATCTGAAAATCCCACCTTGCCCCAGTCTTGAACAATTTTTTGAGACCAGAGAACCAGTGACAAGAAGTGAGTGTACTCTCCACATGAAAAGTATCTGTCAGCCTTCACAGGTGGCACTCAAGATGGAACTTCAGGGATCAACTGAGCATCAGCAAATGAATGAAAAATTCTGTGTGTATTGAGACACCTTCAGCACAAGGGAAGCAGAAAACTACAATGTGCCAGCCCATCTTTTTGACTATGATTCACGCTACAACACTAGAAGAAGTTAGAGAGATGTGACCCAGTTCACCAAAAGCCTAAATAACTCTAATCACAAGAATTTCATTTAACTGAAAACAAACATTTTCATTCACTGGCTTAAAGCCGTAAGTTGTTTTCATTCCAGGTTGGGACAAGCATCTAAAGTTTTGCTCTACAATTGGAACATCTGTTCAACTAAAGGTGAGCAACACTCAGAAATAAACGGTGGAAATATCATATCAAATAGCTGTTCTGTGTAGTTTTCAAATGTACTCATATTAACCACAGTGAAAGCACCAAGACGCTGACCAAGCACAAACACTTCACCACAGCAATGGTGGTTTAATGAAAAGGTATATTAAAAACAGTTCATGGAAAATTCACATGTGTTAACAGACAAAAACAGAAAGGCAAGAAGTAGCTTGTTCTTAATTCCTTTAAAATTTGCTAGCCAAACCCTCTGAAGTTCAGATAATATCTCTGAACTCTGCTTTTACACTGGGTTGTGTATGTCCTTATATCACAAACACGAAGAGTCTGCTTTCAGTATGATTTCATTTAACCAGCTGAGTGTATACACCATTCCATCCATACTGCTAAGAGATGTCTTTTCTTTGTGGATTCTTCTTCTGAGATGGTCTTCAACCATTACATAGTTCCATCAACTGAGAGAATAGGATCCCCCTTTTCTTTCCTCCCTGTTCTTTATCATTCCTTGCCACCACTTCCAGGAACTTGATGTAAAATAAGTAGATCCCAAAGGAGAGCAATTGCTTGAGATACTTCAGCCACTCAAACCAGAATCTCTAAAGAAACAGAATAGGTATTCCAACAATTTTTCCCCCCTCCAAAGAGACCAGACCTTGTCCTCCTGCTGCAGTCACCACATGCTAAGAACTGTGATAAAGACATCTGTTATCTGACAGACTACATTTGCACCTACCTTTATTAAATTCTTTCTCCAGCAGTTTATACTCTCATTAGTGTACTACCTGAACAGCTGCCTCCACAGAATTAATCCTGGCAATGCCATGAAAAACAGGGCAATAATAAAACTCCCCAGCCTCACATGGAGCCTACCAGAAGTGTTCCATGGAAACAAAAAGACCTGCAGGTTTTGTTGTAATCTGAAGTTACTGTCTCTGGCTGCACTGTTTCCTCTCTTTTGACTGCTCTCACAAGTAAGGCACTAACAGACTGAACACAAAGAAGCTGCTTTCAATCTGGTTAACCAGGTTGTTTTGGACTATCTTCAGCAGCATATCTGACTCTGCCTTAGAACCTTTGTTTGAGAAAAATGTAAGACTTTACTCATGTTCAAATCAGCATTTTGCCCTATCTTAAGTGATCACTACAGGCTCTTGGTTACTTCTTGAGCTTAGCTTTCTGCATTGCAACAGATAGCATTTCCAATATGATCCCTGCGAGTCTTTTCCACAAAGAAAACTCTAGTGTCAGGACTTCTTTCCTGTGTACCTCTACTTCCCTTCATAAAATAGTAGCAACTATCCTCCCTGTGTACTACCCAAGTTGTTTCTATACCATATCTTTTTTTATTAGGCTTCTCAAGAGCTCTCAGACATTATCCTGTCTCTAAATACAGATATTTCTCTAAATGATTAACCTCCATCATCCTCCTGTTGGTTCATTTTCCTACAATACTTGAGTTACTTGGCAGGTAATCCCACAAACAAATTCTCAGACTGTACCAGGGTTTACCCCACAGCAAGAGAGGAACTGGAAAGCCAACAACAATAATTGTTTTCCACAGGAAAGATACCAGCTGGAAACCAAAGCAGCTATTTTCTGATAAGAATCAGTAGCTTCTCACCCAGAAGTGAGGAGTTCTATGGGACTTATCTACACTGCTGCAAATCACTCAGTTTGCTTCATTCTAAATTAGTTTGGACTAGGAAAAAGAATACTTTAAAAAAAAAAAATAAAGAATCCTTTAAAAGATAACATTTGTGGTCACAACCACATGCTCTCTGGGACCGCACACACACCAAGTTCATGTGGCTTCCTTTAAGTAAATATCCTCAGTGTAACTCCTAACTCAGGCAGGATTTGTGCTGCTCAGACAAAGCTGCATTTGCCAAAAGGGTTATAAAATTACCAAAACCTGCTGCCTGTGGAAAACTATGATCAGCTATATTGCTATTTTTTTCACATTATTTTAAGGCCTTCAGAGTGTAAGGACAACCCAAGAGGCAGCCATAGAAATAACTTAGTAGTAGAAAAAGCTACAAACAACTACCAGATATGGGCCTCAGCCCCCAGAAACCAGTTAATGATGGCTTTCATCCCAGCTTTTTGGAAGTGCAGAAGGTTGTTCTTTAGCTGTTTTTAAACCCACAAGACTTGAGTGACATTGACTATTCTGACGTCTTCTGCTCCACTGAAATGGTTGTGCATGGCTGCAAATAGCAGTGTTTTGTACTCAGATATGGTCTCTATATAATGTTCTAAAGCAAGCTGCTTTAAAAACAAAATCAGAGTCAGGAAAAAGCATGTTATTATTTATTTTAGCAATTTTGAGGTATTTGTTATTAAAAGAGAACAGTTTTACACACTATTAAAAGATCTCCCATGCACTTTTACCCTAGTTGATTGTCTACTGACAAAGAGAATCAAGAACTCCGAAATCCTGATCTTGGTGTAGGCTTAAGTTGCTAAAGCTTCTTATCTCTGCAGTTCCTACCATCATGACAGCAGATCTGTACTTACTTTTCTGAAGTAGAACATCTCCTTTTCACACACCTGATGAAAAGCAGGCTCCAAAACCACTTCCATAATGCAGGAAGGAAAGCAGATACATCTGATCGCAAGGATCTAAATCCTGAGACATGCCCTCACTGGATAGTCTGTCTCTGGTGATTCACCGCTTTGAGTGGGCAGTATCTATATGATAACACCCAACAGGGCCATCCTTGGCCTATCAAAACTTAGTGATGTGATACTGAGATAAAGTATACAGGGACTGAAGAGATTTCTCTGTTTTCAAGGTGAAATTCTAACCCAAAGTCACCATCAGAAATTCTGAATACAGTTCAATAGAAATTCATCCTTTTAATCTCAACATCTTACAGATCTATGAAAGATTTGTTTCTAGCAATTCAACATGACTCAATGTCACTCACTCTGCAGAGAGAATCCCTTGGAGCATCAGCAGATTAACAAAGCTAATGCACACTGCTCCTCCATTCATGATAGATGGAGCATATGAAAGTTTCCCCTGCAAAGTCTGCCTGACTTTTAAACCCAGAGAAATTGGACATCAGCCACAGGCTATACAGTAAACTCACTGCTCTGGACCTCAGAAGAGCAGACTTCAGTCTCTTCAGGAATCTGTTCAAGAGGGTACCATGGGAAAAAACTTTGGAAGGAAGGGAGGCCCAGGAAAGCTGGACATTGCTCAAGGATCACCTCCTTCAGGCCCAGGAGCAATGCATTCCAAAAAAGAGGAAGGCAGGTAAGAATGCAAGGATGAAAGGAGAACTCCTGGACACACTTAGATGCAAGAGGAAAGCCTACAGGGTGTGGAAGAAAGGACAGGTAACCTGGGATCAATACAAAGATGTTGTTCGTGGAAGCAGAGATCAGGTCAGGAAAGCCAAAGCACAGCTGGAGTTGAATCTGGCTGGGGACATTAAGGGGAACAAGAAGAATTTCTTCAGGTGTATCAGTGAGAAAAGGAGGACTAGGAAGAACGTGGGACCCCTGGTTGTGGAGTCTCCTCTGGAGTCTTTCAAGACTCATCTGGGTGCATATCTATGTGACCTGCCCTAGGTGATCCTGCTTTAGCAGGGACATTGGACTCCTTTAGAGGACACTTCCAACTCTCTAACATTCTATGACTCAAACAGGCTTACTGCGTAGGACATTAGCAACTGGCACATCACAAACACTGTCTTTGGTTTTGTGCAGGCTCATAGGAATTCTCCCAAGCCATCAGCATGTGCATTAACACGTAGCCCATTCCTTCAATCTAAAGCTCATCAGCAAAAAAAGTTTCACAGAAGTGAAAAGTTTTTGTATGAAAAGATAAAAGTCAAGATTAGAGCCCTAGCTCAGCAAGACTTCTAAGCACGTATCCAGTTCAAGAATGCAAGGAATTCTGCTGAAAGACAGAAGGCTGGGAATGTGCAAAAAGTGCTTTCCTCAATTACACCCAAAGAGCAGATCAGCACTGCCTGAACAGTAAAAGCAGATTTAGCTGGTTAATAGCATCAGCAAGAAAAGTGTCGGCCTCAAATTGCCAGGATCTGCTCTGCAGTTGTCTTAAACACAGCTTCTGGTTTACCTCTAACAGTGAGACTTTTAAACTCCCCCAAAACACAAAGGCTATCTGAATCTTCAGAGTTACTTGATAAAATGAACCCCTCTGCTAAAAATGCTTCCCCAGCATTTGCAAGGTTCCTGAGTCTACTTACATTAGAGTTCAAACATACTGACAGGGGAATAAAATATTCTAGGCAGAATAAATAGATAGGACATCTTTTTTCTTTGCTGGTTATCTGCTGTAAGAACTTGTCTACAGTCACACCAGGTTAGTTTGATGAGTTGCATAAAAATTGCATATAATCACAGGAATAAATATGTGATTTTAGGGGAGAAAATAGGTGGAATTAACTTCAATACACACCAGGTATAGGCTGGATATTAGGAGGAAGTTCTTTACACAGAGAGTGATTTCCCTTGGGATGAGGTGCCCAGGGAGGTGGTGAAGTCACCATCCCTGGAGGTGTTCAAGAAAAGCCTGGATGGGGCACTTAGTGCCATGGTCTAGTTGACTGGACAGGGCTGGGTGCTAGGTTGCACTGGATGAACTTAGAAGTCTCTTCCAACCTGGCTGATTCTATGATATTCCTCTAAGAGCAAATCATTCCAGTGCTAGGACCAAGTGGTAACATCTGATACAAAACCAACTGTCTTTGAAGGACGCAGTTTAGCACAAGACTTGGCAAGGTTAGATAATGGTTGGACTTAATGATCTTAAAGGTCTTCTCCCACCAAAACTATTCCCTGATTCTGAGGGTGATCTTAAAGATGAAAGTATACACAGTGTCCATGAATGAACTAGCACAAATCACTATGAATAGCAGTAGTCTGGGGTGCTAATGTAATTAGTGATAGAATTCCTGATAAATAATGTAATTAGCTCCAAAAAGAATCACAGCTATTAATTTTACCTCTCACCTTAAATATAGGGGAGAAATTTTAAGTAGAAAACTATGCTTTCTATAGGCTCCAAGGACAAGGTGAAAGTCCTCTGCAATAAACTACACCACCAGGTCTGGGATTTTTAACTAGATTGAAGTTGAGACACCGTGGAATCCAGTTGGAGCCATTCCAGGCTCTCTGCTCCATCACTCAGCCTCTAATCACAACCAGTTGAGAGGAACCTGACTGCATAGCTCTGACTCAACCCCTTGGCATGCACAGAACAAACAGAAAGTAGCAAATTATTAATTTCAAAAGCAACCTTGAGCAGAGGTGATACCTTAGCAAATGCAAGGAGATTTCAGGGGCTGTATGGGTGTAAATTCTGCCGTTGCTAAGGAAAGAGACATTATATATGCAGGATAGGAAAGCTGCGGGGCTCAGCACACCTTTTTCTTTCCTCACCTTCCCCTCCCTCCTTCTTCCTCTTAATTGCCTGACTATGTATGTCTGAGGCAAGAGTTTGTCACGGTTTTCCATGCAAGAAGCCAAGCTCAGTAGCAGTACATAGGAAATATCTGGATTATTACAGCAAACCTTGCACCCAAGAACAAAAAAATTCAAATATTTGGCTATATGCCTTGCCACTGTACATCAGAAGAGGATGTTTTCATTTGGATCTACTTTAATTAGTGTTACTGACATTTAATTATATGTCAATTTAAAATATACGTTTAACACAAAATTTGTTTACATGTTTAATTCCATGGTCAGTCTTTCCTCAAACACGTTTATTGCAGGATGCTCAAAGCTTGCACAGCTTTATTGCACAGTGAGATGCCTGCAAATCCTCTGTAGAGGAAGGAGCACATCCCCTGTAACGACAGGCTGAGAGAGCTGGGACTGTCCAGCCTGGAGAAGACAAGGCTCTGGGAAGACCTTAGAGTAGCCTTCCAGTACGTGAAGGTACAAGAAAGCCAAGAAGGGACTTCTTACATGGGCTTGTAGTGATGGCACAAGGCAAAATGGATTGAAGCTTGAGGAGAGCACATTTAAACCGGATGTTAGGAAGAAATGCTTCACACCAAGGGTGGTGACACACTGGAACAGGCTGCCCAGGAAAGCCGTGGATGTCCTTTCCCTGGAGGGGTTCAATGCCAGGTTGTATGAGGTCATGAGCAGCCTGGTCTCGTTGAAGGTGTCACTGCCCATGGCAAGAGGTTGGAACTAGATTACCTTCGGTGTCACTTCCAGCCTAAACTGCTCTATGAATCTATGAACTTCTGCACCCACAGCAGTGCATGGAAAGTCCTTATTACTTATGTAATAAGGCACTCTTCAAAATTGGCTGTCCTGAACCAGCTCTGGGCTGGTAACAGAAAGCAAAGACACACTTTGAAATAAGTTCCCTGATGAACAGCTTGACACAGAATTCCTCCATTCTCCCTACCCTCAGTAGTGACTTTCATAGGAATTAATCACATCACAATAGTCAGAGCCAGACTGAATTTTGAACTCCGCTTGGTTGTCCCCACAACCCTCCCTGTTGCTGGAAAATCCTACTTCCCCAAACACCTACGTGCTTGCTCCACTGCATCCAGCAACTGCAGACCTTCTTAGCAGAACATGTTCTTCCTCAGTGACCTGATGTTCCACTCTTCCCTTGGCACGGCTTGCAGGAGACATTGCAGTCCTACTTAAGAATGTGTACTAGGGGTGTGTTTACCTTCAGTTAAGAAGTTGATCAGACTAACTATACAGACAAACACAGACACATGCTAACTTGGAATTGTCCACTCAGATATCTGGGCTTGGCAGAAGGGGAAATCACTTCATGCTCCTTATCCCCAAAGGAGGGAACGTGGCTGAAAAAATCCTAAGACTGGAACAAAGAATAAAATTCTCACCCTCTCACCTAATTACATGAAGCTGAATTCCAAGACTTCAATAAAGGAAATCAAGTTTCCAAAATTGTGAGACTTAAAACTGAATCCTGAGAGCTGACAGTGTTGTGGAGATCTCTGGTATTTCTTTGTCACTGCAGAGTACTGCACTTAATCTAGAGGCCTGACGTGGAAACCCTTAAAACATTATGAATGCTGTTGCCATGGCACACGTAGATACATATGCATACACACTTAGGTCCTGCAAAGCACTTATCTGTCTGGCAGGCTGGAAAATATAGGACAATGAGGGAATCTTTCTGGATGAGTCACTAAGGGAACTGCTTAGAACCTTCAAGGGGGGTCTGAATATTCATCTGGCTTTTAACATACTTCAGTAAGAACTGTAGGGTTTGGTGTAATCTTCCTGATTCTCTTTCCCTTGGTGGTCTTTCATCTTTGAGGGGTAAAGACTGAGTTTTGCAAGAGCAGTAGGGTAAAAAAGGATTAGTGGGTTTTTTTTTTTTCCTCAGTAACTATCTAACCTCCTCCATTTCTTCCCCTCTTGGCTCTCACAGTTTCTTTCCCTGCCATTTCCTCAAAATACACTTTAAATAACTTCATCATCACCAAAGAGAACCACAAAACCCCTGTTGACCAGTCTTCCATGATAAAGAACAAATACACACACATATACATACACACACTGGGTAACAAGCCCCTTCAAATCTAGAGCTTAGAGTGATTTAAAACATTCTAAATATAGTACAGGCTATGACTGAAAGCTCCATAAATGTTATGTTTTGCAATCTAGGTACTAAAGCTAGATTGCAAAACTCCATTTCCAATAAAACAAGGGACTGCCTTTTATATGAAGTCAGCACTGATGCCTCAGCTGATGCTGAGCAGTGAAGGTTCAGCACAGATACTTGGATTAAAACTTTAAAGGAGATCCATAGCTTTGTTAGCAGGAGGAAATCAAGAGGGATTTAAACTTACTGAAAACAGTTTTGTATGAAGATGGTCTATTAACTGTGACAGCAAGGACAAAGGGACCCTGTTCAGGTGTCCTTGTAAGGCAAGGCATGACTACAGAATGACTGGAGAAAGCACAAGCACAGTAATGCTGTTGAACCTGTTAGAGTTCAGTCTAGCAGAGCTCTAAGAATATCTAAGGGCAGACTCTCAGTCATAGTGAACAGGAGCTGTGACGACCTGGCTTAGGCCAGTTTTAGCCTGATGAATTGCCTTTAGGTCACTGAAGTTTCTTCTGCATTCTGCCTACCCTGTACATTGTGACCAAGACTGCCTCATTACACTGTTCTCAAAAGGCTATCACATAAAGTTGACAAGACAAATGAAATAAAAACTATGACTTGGCTGTTCCTCTTCACTACCTGTTGGTAACTTATATAAGCAAGATAAAGTATATTCAACTGATTCATGCATCTAACCTAAGGAACAGAAAGGACCATTAAGCTACTGAAGATCCAAAAGCTGAAATCATGAAGATGGATGAAGTTCAAGGTGACTATAAAAAAAAAAAAAAATTTGGTTTTCAGCACAGTGCAATGTACAGAAAGTTCATGGTGATATTTCAACCTTCATGAAATCTTCAATTAGAGTGTGTATGCAGGTTCCTCTGACTTTCAGTACTGCAGCTGTTCCACATATAACTACCTTCACTACTAACCTAAACCAAGTGCAGGTCTGAAACACTTCTGAAGCCATGCAGGAGACAACATTCCTATAGCATTAAGCTCTGGTTAGCTTCAGGTGAGGTCTAGCAAAGCAACAGGCAAAAAGCAAAGGAGAAATGCACTGATACTTGCTCCCTCAAATGAGTGGCCAAACAAGCCTCAGTCAACAAGTGGCTTCTCCAGCAGCTTTATGAAGGCTGACTTAAAAAACCTCCTCTGAGCACCACCACTTTCCCAGCAGATCTCTCACCCATGAAGCAATGAAGACAGGCTGTGCAGCTCACTTGTCCTGTAGCTGGCTACTGCAATAAGCAAGTTTCCATTTCTAGTGCTTGCTTGTGAGCAGGCCAAAAATGAAAGCAGGATGTATTCCACTGCTGCTGAATGTTTTGTCTGCCTGTTCCTTAACCTCACTGATGTAAACTGTACTTTTCCCCCCCCCTCCCCTTCAGTGTTTAATTTCTATTGCAGCCTAACAGCTAGCTGGGATGCATGTGTTTGCTTTTACTTTGATTTATTGCCAATCTGTGCCTGAAAACACAGAGGGGTGATGGAAATGTTTTAAAACATATTACAAGCTATCAGAACTCATTGCTTTTGCATGTTACAGGGGTTGCCCCTTCCTCTGAAATGCAGCTGACATTCTTCGAAGATTGTTTTCCCCCCATTCTGCCTCCCCACCTCTCCTTCCACCATGCCACTGTAATATGTAGATGCTGTTCTTTGATGGGATGATCCTCATCATCAGACCATTTGATTTTGTCTAAAGGGAAAAAAAGAAATCCAGGGAATCCTATTTTTTTTCCACAAAATGCAGGAGTTCTGCAGTGCAAAAGGGTAGCTACAAAAAGGCAATGTATGGGTTTTTTTTACTCATTTTCCTCTTTAGTAGAGGAAAAGCTAAAAAGCCAAGCCACACTCACAGCCATAAGATAAAACAACTCAGACCAGTGACAAGTGGCTGCCCTCCTGCTGATTGGCACTCCTCACCTATCATTTCTCAGTTTGCATGGGTGAGGTTTGATGTTTCAAATTTCAGGCTTTTAGACCTAAATTAAAATAGAGTGACAGAATGTTGCCATGTTTCTCACGTCAGTAATGATCAGAGAAGATCTGGTTTGAAAGAGCAAATCCACAGACTGTCACTAAAAAAATATCAGTTTCTTATTCCTTTGTAGGAACTTCAGCAAAGAAAGCAAGACACTTGTCTTACTCCACTGACTTCAGTGATAGCTTTTGATTCACAGTGTAGGTGTAGCTAGTAAGAAGGCAGAATGAAAAGTTAAAGCTTCAGGCATAATAACAGGGCTGCTGTTATGGCAGATGTGTGCATATGAGAAAGTACAAACCAAAAGTCTCACTATAAAATTACAGAATGCTCAAGGCTGGAAGGGATCTCAAGGATCATCCAGTTCCAACTCCCCTGCCATGGCCATGGACACCTCACACCAGATCAGGCTGGCCAGAGCCACATCCAGCCTAGCCTTCACTTCCAGGGATGAGGCTTCCTTCCTGGGCAACCTGTTCCAGTGTCTCACCACCCTCATGGTGAAGAACAACTTCTTAGCATCCAATCTGAACCTACCCACTTCTAGTTTTGTTCCATTTCCCCCAGTCCTGTCACTACTTCACATCCTGAAAATTCCCTCACCAGCTTTCTTGTAGGCCCCCTTCAGATGCAGGAAGGCCAGAATAAGGTCACCTCAGAGCCTCCTCCTCTCCTGACTGAACAACCCCAACTCTCAGTTTGTCTTCATAAGAGAGGTGCTCTAACCCTCTGATCATCCTCGTGGGTCTTCTCTGGACATGTTCCAGGATGCCCAGATCTTTGTTATAATAGGGGTTCCATAACTGTACGCAGTACTCCAGGTAGGGTCTCACCAGAGTGAAGTAGAAGTGGAGAATCACCTCCTTCTACCTGCTGGCCACACTTCTTTACTTCTTTTGATGCAGCCCAGGATACAGTTAACTCTCTGGGCTGCAAGTGCACACTTTTAGAATAAAAGACAGTATTAGCCCCAGGACCAGCCTGATGTTGTTAATGTATATTTAGAAAGTAAGCAAAGATCTCATCACCTTCTGTAGCTTTCTGGTTGCAGCACCATTATTTCTATTTAAATAATGCAAACAGAGCAGAAAACATTTCCAAAATACACACTGTGCTGTGTACACAGAGCTACCATGGGAAAGAAGATGAAAGGGGAAGCCATTGCAGAGCTATTAGTCATGTAACACAATGACACTGTTTAAACACAGCAGAAGCGACAGCACACCAAAATGAAGCTATTGGATTTATTTCCAAGAGCCTGCTATCCCTAAACAAAGTCCCTTTTCCTCATTTTTACGCCCCTCCCCCTCCCCAAAAAAAACCAACCAACAACCCAAAAAACAACAAACAAAACAACCAAAACCCAAAACCTAAGACAGACTCTAGTTAGTCTTCAAGATGTGCACTCTGAATAAACAACTGGCTGTGAACACACGAAGGTACTGATTTGGTTCTCATTGCCTCAGGACTCAGTAGCAGGCAGGAAGTGTTTGCAGCAGTGTACACAGCATGGAGAGAACTGCACTGAAGAGAAAAGGGCAACTTCACAAGGTAGTAGTTTCTCAGAGGCCTGGCTCTCAAGAAATTCTTGACTGTTTGTCATTGCTGATATCAAATATGGTTTGTTCCAAAGAGTGGAATCAAAGCTCCACCTCGAGAACTCTTAGGACAGGATGTCTGGGTGTGAAAAGATGGCAAAGCAGGAAACAAGGGATCTCAGTGTTACACAGTCATGCTAAATGCCACCTGAGCCAGAGCAAGTAGCACTAGGGGAATGGTGGAAAGATTGACCGTCACCCCACAAAGGGCTCTCCAACAAATAGCAGCAAGAAACCTGTCTCTGTTCTATCCTCCACTCACTCCCATCCACAATTCCAACCTGAAGTAAAAAATTCTTTAAGACAAAGTTGTACCCAGCAATTCTATGCTTACACAGGAAATCCACTCTTTTATTTCTTAGACTGATTACATTTGAAAATGCTTCCCATAACTTCCTCAGACTGGTGTGCTGAGGCTGACTTCAGCCTCTCTTGCCTCACAGACAATGCAGGGCACACTGATCTATATTTTAAAAGTGAATTGCAGCAAGAATGGAAAGTGAGAGGAACAGAGAGAAAGGAACTGTATGTAACAAAATTATGCATATGAATTCTCACCCAACAATCATGGAAGTGATATCAGTTCACAGTAACATGAGTGATGTACAGTAATTATTACAACTTACAGGAGCTGAAAATGAAGAGCACGAGAGGGGAAGAAGGCATAGCCAGGTGACTCCTCAGGGTACTGAGAGATTTACTGAACAGCCTGATGCAAGAAAAGTGCAAAGTAGGTCAAATCATCACTACAAGGCCACTCATTCTCCTCTCTGCCTTTGCAGTGCTGTTTCAGCACTTTCTGACAATATTTTCCCCAGCTAGACATCCCTTTTGCTTTAGCAGCACACGTTGTTAGAAATGAACACCTATCGTTATTTCCAGATCAGCATTTCCCTGGTGCAAGCACACTGCTTCATTTGCATAACTTGAACATCCACCTCAGCAAAAGCACCAAGGCCAAAACATCTCTTCCTTTCTGCACACACAACCGCTTGCTAGGAAGCAGAGCACAGTATAGGAAAGCAAATGCTTGCACAGTGCCAGGGCTGCCATGAAAGGTTCAGTTTCATATGTTATTGCTAAAACACAGTCATGAAAGCAAACTGTAAAACACATGGAAAAGGACTCAAAGCAACAATAACCTACTGTGTAAAACCAGCAGCGAATAAATGGAAAGTAAGAGTACATTAAGACAATTATTTAGCCATGTCCCTCTCAATCCCTGCATGACACAGCTTGAATGCAGACCAAGGACTCTGTTCCCCTGTTGTCAGGGCGGTAGCTGTTTAGCAGCCGTAGGTATTTTTCCACAACAATTCAGAGTAGTAGGAAATATCTAAGCTCCTCGGAACAAGTTCTTCACCTATTCCACTCAATTTTGCAAAGAAATATAGCCGGGATGCATTCTTGCCTTGCCCTGTCCCTCCCAAGCCCAGACATGCACCAGACAGTAAGACTCATGAATAGAATCCAAAAGCAGATTTCTTGCTCAGATCATCTCCTTGGAATAAAGTTGTTCTGAGAGCACTGACTCTGCAACAGGGTCCTTCCAAGCACTGAATGCCAGGACCTTTGTGAAGAAACCCCAGCAGATGTTACAAAGCTTTTAAGCTACTACAAGGCAAAAGCTTATTAAGAGCTGACAGCTAAATAGTAAGCCAGGAAAAGAAAAGTTTAAAAGAAGTTCAAATTTCTTAGCAGAGATGGTGAATAACAACATTTGAAACACAACATCTAAACATCTAAACTGCCTCAATACTGCAGGAGGTGAGGTCAGCATCTCTCCTACAATACCTAGGCATCAGGCGCTTTCAAAAGTAATACTTTCCAAAAGGAAGTGATGAGATTCCATACAGGACTACGAGGGAAAATAGAGAGCTTGCAACATGCACCCTTTCTGTGTGACCTCTTACAAGAGCTCCCTATTGCTTTCAGGCATTTGCCTCTAGAAAGAAAAGGCTTGACAAGAAGAGGCCACAAATCACTCAGTGCAGAGTCATGGTTTTGCTAATCTGAACACACAAAAGTCTGGCCAAACTAAAGAACTATTCCTTGGTGCTCAGTAGCAATTACGGTTTTCCTGAGGATTTGGTCAGCAGTGGAAGATAGATTGTACATTAGTCCAGCTCCTCAGCTTTTGCTAGCAAATTTATACTTCTTTAATCATTGCCATGTCCTCCAGGGGCAGCTCCCACAGCCACCCATGACGCCACTTCTCTTGCCAGACATGATTTAATGACAGCCTTCTCACTGGGCATTTCCATTTCAGCAGCAATCAGCAGTTCCATTTGCCTCTGCTGGCCAGGCCTGCCGCTGTAGAGTTCGTGAACACTTTGCACATCAGTTTGGTACAGAAGTCCATAACCATGTACTTCAAGTATACCCACAAGTCACAAGCACGTTTCCAGTGAAATCAAGACAAAAAAAAGGAAAAGAGTTCACTGCTCAGCTTAAAAGTTTAATTGCAGCAGTAAGGCTGAATTACAATTGTACAATTTGTTTACTTATGGAGCATTATTTTGTCCAGCTTCTTCAAAACCCATGATGAAAAAGCAAACACAAGAGAACATTTCCTTGGGCCAAATTTAGATGTTGTATAGACATGGCTGCCTGAACATGATAAAATTATTTTGAGTGAACAGCCAGGAGTAACAAAGAAACACTAGCTGTAGCCCTTCAAGTTGGGATCACAACACAGCTCTGGTACAGCAGAAAACTGGAGTTTTATTGTCACTGGTTCCAGAGTCACTTAAACCAAGGATCTGTGTATTAACCTTCACTGCATGACAAACACCTCTGACCATCTACACAGGGCTAAGTTCTGCTCACTCTGATGAAAGCAGAAGAAAAAGGGACACCTGGCCTTATCTCTTGTAGCTCTGTTAACCCAGGATTTGTCACCATTTGCAAGAGGCAGAATTTGGCAACACAAGTCAAGATATCTCCATGTTCAACCTCTTCAGAACAGGAGCTGCTACACTTGAACTCAGTGTGGTCAGACTGTCCTGGGTTCCATGGAATCAAATAATGCAGGGTGGTGGAAAGGACCTCTAGCCTAAGGCCCAGCAGTAAGCAGTGACATTCCCAACTAGATCAGGTTGCTCAGAGCCCACATCAAGCCTCACTTTGAATTGTTGTATGTGCATTTTAAAATTGATCAGCAGTTATTATTAATCTATTTGGTGACTTCTTTCCTTCCTTATATCCCTTATGACTTTGAGCCCACAGACAATGTTGCCTCTTCATTCACCCCACTCAGATGAGAGGATTTGGTTTCCCTTCTCAAAACCACAGAGCTTTGTTTCAGAATAGCAGACAGACACTTGTGCTGTACCTGCTCTGAGAATAAACCTAACTCCAGTCTTCTGCTTAGAGGCAAGGGCTACACTCTGTGGCCTAAGCATATATTGCAGAAAGAAACACAGCTACAGAGACAACTTCTTCAGGCTTGCTTGAAATGCATGACCTCAGTTCTTACATCAATCAAACAAGGTAAGAGCAGTTAGTGTGCTCTCTGGAGACAAAGTTACCTGGGGGACATCCACCCAGCCCAGTTGAGTCCAGCACCTGGAAATGCTGCATGCCTCTATCTGAGACCATGCTGTAGGCATTCTACTGCTGGTAGCAATAGAATAGCCTCTCTTGGCTCAGAAGAGGCATTTTTCAAGCTGGAAGGAACCATAAAGATCATTAAGTCCAACTCTGCTCCTCACAGGTCTACCCAATACAACCATATGACTAAAACCATCATCCAGATGCTCTTTGAACACTGTCAGGCTTAGTACTGCCAACTAAAATGAAATCTAAGAACAACCCTCAGTTGAGAAGATTGATTTTCCTTCAAAAATTACAGTCAAGAATTTTAGGCCCAGGGCACAGCAGAAATGTGCATGGAGGCAACAGTACTGGAGAAGCTCTTATCTCAAGAACAAATATTTCTGTAATCTATAAGAGGCTGGGAGGTATATCAGATATGGGTGACTGGACCTTAAGACTCACTGCCAGTGAAAGTGACTGGAGCTGAGTACATCTTCAGGAGAGATAACACTGCCTTCAGAGTGTAAACTTTTAAGCAGGATGGAAACAGCAATTGATTTCCAGAGGAAATGTTCAGCCATCCAGAGACCTAAGATGGATTTGAAAGTTCCTCCTGTTCAGCACAGAGGTAGCTGCTTGAGAAGTGAAATCACAAAGGCCAAGACAAAATTCAGTATCCTTCAGCTCATACAGAGCTGTTTCAAATGCCTACTTAAACTGTCTCTAAGCAACATAGATCTGATTCATTGCCAATTAAGCTGAAATGTGACCTTCTGCACCCAGTTTATATTGGATGAGTCTCCAACCTGGGTAACCAAGTGGCCTAAACCTACACTTCAGAGAACGAACAGGTACAGGCTCAAGCTACATGGGTATAAACTGTAAGACTGCCAAGTGCACTGCATCTACAGATCAGCGGGGGCTTCAAACCCTTCCTCTCTTTTCAGGAGCTGAGTTTTCACTCCCAGATGTACTAAGCCAAATTAGAGCTAATGTACAGATTTGTAAGAGAACAGGGATGAAGAACAGATCTATATATGGGATGCTCCTGTAATGCAGATAAGTAATTTTTCCAGGCAGACACCAAGAATTTTGGCAGAGACAGGATCTTTTGTGGAAGGGAAATCATTTATCTCTATTCTCCTTCTACAGATCCAGGAGGAGCAACAACAACTAAGATTTATAACTGGCCACAGATATTCTCAGTACCATCTCAGCCCTAAGGCAGTCTAGAAGGGACCACAACACATACTAAGGACTTGAGACTTCTCAAAGCAAACTTAGAAACACACAAAAAAAGGGCCCTACACATTTGAAAACTGTTTATACTAACCTGTTGCCTGTGATATCATTGGGGTACTAACAGCTTTGTTTCAGAGCATTTTGAAAGGTCCTCCCATCACTTTTACCTTTCCTTCTTGGGTAACAGCCAAGGTTTTGAGGACAGAACTGATGAAACAGTGAAAACAAATTGGAACTGAACAGAGGCACCCTCACATGCTGTCTTCCCCACTCCAGCCAAGGTTTCTTATTTCCTTACTCCTTACTGACTTTCAACTCATGAAGCTTCCACTATGTTAACCAGAACAGCTTTCCTATCAATGGTGCCCAACTGCTTCTGCCAGCTTTGGCCATATGACCTGATCCAAGCCTTGCCTTAAAGCTCATGCACTGACCAGTTTAACTTCTGGCCCACACTGATTTTTGTCATTCCAGCTCTTCTGCTTCTCCAACTTCAGGGTTATGCAACTCCCAGGTTCTGGTCAAATTTCAGGATTTCCACATTTTGTGTCCAGCTGTCCATTGGCCAGCAAATTCCATAACCAGCAAAAGCACACAGATATTCTCTCTTTTCCTAATAAACAATATTGGAAGAAACAAAGGGCAGATGACAGTGCAAGGTCACTGAGAGCCCCACGCTACCTGCTCAGGGAATTAGGCCATAGGTTTCTAGTCCTTTGGATTGCCCAGAAAGAAGCAGTCAGCACCCAGCCTGTGATGTAGAAAGTGATACCTCAAGGTGATGTAGAGAATTCTCTCCTCTGTTAACCCTGGCTACTCAGCACAGATTCTGCCCTTCAGACAAAACAAATAGCTGCCAGAAGCAGGGGAACTGAGCAATATTTTGCAGGACCAAGCTTAAGGCTCAAGAATTTGACAGTTTCCACCATAAGAAGATGACTGAAAAAAGACTGCATTTTATTAGGCCAGTCCAGTGTGCATACAAAGGAATGTTTGGAGTCTGGTGTGTTACAAGCTGCACATTTCCAAGAACCTCTAGGAAAGGGACAAAGGCAGATGGAAGAGCAGTGATTAAAGCTCAGGGCAGAGATAAGCAACCCTTGGCACCAGTCTCAAGTTCACTATCAGATTTATAAGGCTTTAAAAAATAATCTTGACTTCGGACCTCAGGCATTCATTGCTTCTGGTTTTATGTATGGTAATGGCAGCAGGGAAATAGCAGGAAGAGTATGGAAAACCACCCTTTGCAATTGCTAAGTGCCCAACAGCAGTTGAACCACCCACAATGGTTTAAGAGCAAGACACCAATAAAAGTAAAACCAATTGGTTGTCTTCAGAATAAACAGAGAGGACAACTTCAAGCTTTCTAATTTGCAGTGGCTATTGACACTGAATCAGCCTTTGTACATCCTGAAAAACAACCCTAGAAGACAGGAATTGAGGATTCATTAAGGCTTTGCCCAGTGGATGCTGGTTCATACTTCTAAACTGTGAAAATAAGAGACCATTTCAGCTACTGATAAGCCTGGGAGAACAACTGCAGCATGCTTGTCTGGTCAAGTCTTCTGTGGTTTTACTCTGAATGGTCAGCCAACCTCAGAAGGCAGCTATTTGTGTCTTTCACATCTGTCCTTGCCTGAGTGTGAGGATATCATTAGGAAAGAGCTGGGTGACAGAATGCATCTGTTGGTTTAAACACACAGCTACCCTCAGGAGTCATTCTGTAAATATCTCACCAGATAGGCAGCAATCCAGGCTTGTCTTCACCATAGAATGCTTTGCATTGGAAAGAGCTTTAAAGATTATCTAATTTCAAGCCCTCTGTCATGGGCCATTAGTGATAGATTTAAACTATGAAACCATTTAAAAGAGGAAGATACAACCTAAAAAGCCAGCTAGCCCACTGATTATTCAGTGTCACTCAGTGGATTAGGACTCTGCCATGTATATGCATGATAAAATATCAGAGGGTTTTGTCACACATGGATATTTAAGGTGTCACTAAACCTCAGCCTGCAACAACAGGAGCACTGTGCTTTTCTCACCAAGAAAGTGTTACTGGTGTACTAAGACCAGCAGTCTTCTCAGGATTGCTGTTAGCAAACAAAATTAACATAACTACAGCTCAGTCATCAATTCCATTGTCCTAGAAAGTAGTGCCAGTGAATTCCTGCTTCTGTCTGGAGATTTGTTTAGAGCCATTAAAACACAACATGTGTAGCCCCAGAAACATGCCACTTCCACTGAAGTACCACTTAAGTTCTCTAATAATATTGTGATAGGGTTTTGTGTGCCCAGAAGACAAATCCACAAGCTGCAAGTGAAGAATTCAGAGCAACTCAGCTTATTAAAGTGCAGACTACACCCCCCCAAAATCTAGCATCAGACCTACGAGTCTGTTCCTCTTAGTGTTGGTCTCAGCTGCTTGCTGGCACACTCCAGCTGTTTCTCTTGCAGGGAGAACTTGTGTAGACAACTCAATTTCTGAGTGGAGAGACCCTCTGCAAACATAAACAGTGGTCAAACATCAAAATACAAAGCACAGGACCTGGGACTGCTAGCACAACAGAGATCTCTCTGCAGGAAGAAGGAGCTCCCTAGAGCAGCCAAACCTTCAGGAGAGCTTTGTTGTATGACTGACTAGAGAGACAGGAGGGACATTTTTCAAACAGCCAAAGGAGGAAACCTGAAGGTCAAGCAGGAGAACGGAGAACATCACACAATGGAACTTCTGTCTTTAGCCTCCATCCCACTTAGAGAAGCTTTACTCATGCAGTGGTAGATTTTATCATCTTACCTAGCTGATCTCAGCATGTTCCTGTAGAATTAAGTAGCAGGCTATGAAGCAGAAGCTTGGACTTCAAACACCATTACTTTCTCCAGCTGTGAAATCAGAACTCTAGCTGAAAACCAGTCTTTAGTCACCCACCATCTCTTCAGATCACATTTTCCAGCTAGCATGCAGTTATCTGACTTGAACTACATCTAGAAGCATATATAATCCTAAGAAAGCATCAGGAGTTCATTCAGTGAAGCAGAAAAACCCACTTCAAGCTTGTATTACAGCATACTTGGGTCTGGAGGGAAAAGGGTAAGTGAGGTAGATGCTGAATTTTGGTTTGGCAGAGTTTAACATACATCCTCACTGTGATATCCTAAAAACTTAGCATTTCCATTGACAGCTCTTCACAGCAAAACCATCTCACAGCTCCAGCTCATGCAGGACTAGACAATGCCCTGAGCTGGAATGAATGATATATATGGATATACATCCACAAAGTGCTACAGCAAACAGTATTAATGTGACAGGAAAGTGAACCTAGCAAGTGCATCCTTCAGTTGTCAGGAAACAACTTCTTATCTGTACCTCACCCACAGACTGCTGCTTCCAGGGTTACATGTCTTAACCTTCCAGAAGGTGAAGTCCAACACATCTGTCAAGCACATAGATTGTATGGATACCTCCCCCTCACATTTTGAAACCCTTCAAGTCAAGAACTGACTCCTGCGAGATATATGGCAGTGCTTACTGCAAAAGAGCTCTGAGCTTCACCCAGGCTCCAGTGTCACTGTCACCAGCATGCCAAGCTAGCTTTGAACAGTGCAGCCCAGGAGGCAGAACGAGAAGGCAGTGAGTGCTGTGCATGTGCTCTGTGATGGGCTGCTGTACACGACATGATGTCAGTGTCAGCATTGCTGTACTGAATGACAGCCAGGGCACCACTGCATTCTCTAAGAACGGAGTGCCTCTACTGGAGACACCAGGTCGGAATTCCCTGTCAGTCAGCAGCTGTGGACAACTACCTTTTGGATGCTTTGCTAGTACCCAAGACTCAACCACAGCACTGCAGAGCACCAGTATGTCTTATATTAATAATCAGAAATCAGGGAAATTGATATCTTGATACCTGCACAAGAACTTGGCAGAGGGTGGTTGCACTTTATGATCTCTGGAGGTCCCTTCCAATGTCTAAGGTTCTGCGATTCTGTGACTTTTTTGGTCACCTATGCATTTGAGAAGCAAAGGATTAACTTTTAAATTTTCCCCTTTTAAATAGAGAGAATGGAAGACTTACCCTAAATTTAGATGTTCTGCTCTGTGGGAACTCAAGTAGATGGATACTTCAAGCACAAATTCCCATGGAAACACAAGTTATAAACAAATAGTTCAAAGCCTTAACAAATCAAGAGAATGCTCAGCTCTCCACAGTTCCTTGGAAAGCATCATGATGAAAGCCTGCACTTGCTGAAAGTGCAATGAACTGAAAAACTGTTTGCAGCTGTAGGGCAGAGCAAAGCTACTTCCTGACAGAAATTAACATAGCTTGGTGGATGAGGACAAGGACACAGAAGACCAGTATGAATAGAGAGAGTAACAGTTGACTGGGTAAGGTCTCCATCACAGTCAGTGCTGTTCTACCAGTCAAAAAAAAAAAGTTGGTCAGAAAATGAAAACCATGAAAGTACTTTTTTTCAGGACTGACAGTTACATCATTCCATAAAAGTTAGTTTCAGGAAGTTTGCCTTCCATTTTTACCTCTTAAAAATTTTGCCTACTCTTGTATATCCTTCCCCCTCTTTTACCTTCTGTTTGCTTTCCCTCCCATGTCTCACATTTTCTTCTCTACTAATAAAATAAACAAGAAGAGACAGAGTAGCTTGCAAATTTGCCAAGCTTGCCAACACTCAATTTTCACAACACCATAAAACAGATAATCTTTTTCATTATAAAAATCCTTAGAGAAGTCCTTCTCCAAGTCCAGGATCAGCAATCTTTGTTGAGCCAAGCAGGGTAACAAGAGGCACACAGCAGGCACCTTCCTCAGCTACCCAGATTATTGCCTCTGTGTCCAAGGAAGGGGACGAGACTTTTCCTTACACGTATAGGAAGCCTCCTAGGACAGAAATCTGAGCCAGCAGACTGCATGAGTGGAAAGAATCAGACCTTGGAGAAGGTGACTAGCAGGGTTGTGGTCAAGAAGGAAATAGGAAGGAGATGTATGGACTTCTTTTCTGACGAGCTACGTGCCGCTTCCATCCTTCAGGACAGACTGTCCTGTGCTCTTCCCCACACCACTCACTGCCTTATAACCCAAGGCTGCACAAGTATCCTGGAGGCTTCAAGCACACTGCTGGAGGGAGGAAAGGGGAAGGCAAGATGACTTATGAATAGAGCTATTCACCATAACCCACGGTGGGCATTCTTTTCAGCTTGAAACAGCAGCCAGGCTCTCCAACGCTAACCACAGCTGAAGGCTTTGCCAAAAGAGATGCTGAGAAAGGGGAAAAAACCTTCCTGGTTGATTTGTATTTAATCAAAGTAAACTACTGCCAAGAGTCATACCATATAGGGACTTAAGATGTCTTTGTTTTGAACAGTAGACTTCGCTGTTGATAACTGGACCTGGATTATATTTTCCATACAGAAAGAAAAGCAGCTCAGGCTGACCACAGTAACTTCTAGATGAATGCCAAGCTGTGGGAGTAGCTGTGGACGATTCTGTTTTTCCTGTGAAACATTGATCTGTTCTACTGTTCTGGAGAGCTGAAGCCAAACAAGGCACTAACACTAAAGTCAGGTTGCCTAAAATTTAAAAAAGTAATCATCCTAGAAGTGTTTTGCAGAAGTCTGACATGTTTATCAAGAACAGATTGATCCCAAAGGATTTGCATTTTACTTCAGGAATAAGCCACAACAAAGTTATTTGTACAACTCAAACACTTCAAGGCATTAAGAGCCAGGGGAGGTGGATTTGCCCAATCACCCAGCCCCTTTAGTACTTTCTTATCTGAGCAACTCCTAAACCCCATCTTTTTCCTCTTGAGTAGTCTCTTTTTCCCAGAAATCCTGCATTCCTCATGTCAAATGCTTTATGACAGCTCAGCAGCTAGTGTCATGCTGACAGTGGTGCTAAGTACGAAAGCTCAGATGGACTTCATCGGACTTCACCAGGACCCTGTGGATGGTATCAGCTACACTACCACAAGAACAATCTGTAAGTCACTCCCCTAAAACAATGAGGCTATGCAGTGTCAAAATGCCAAATGCTGTTTCCTACATCACTTATATGTAAAAGCCTACTGCAGAGTTGGAAGTTGTTGCCAGAGCCAGTGAACTTCTCAAATCATGGACTGGGCTGGAAAAGACCCTAGGGATCATCTAGTTTTAACTCCCCCTCCATAGGCAGGGACAACTTCCACTAGCCCATGCTAGTCTTCACCCAACCTGGCCTTAACACTTGTTGTGGATGGGGCATCCACCACCTTCTTGGGCAACCTGTTCCAATGTCTCACTACCCTCACAGTACAGATTTTCATCCTAATCGCCAGTCTAAATGTTCCCTCCTCCAGTCATAGCTTGCTTAGAAGGATCTTGCTTTAAAGTATCACAAATGTATATGGCAAAGTTCAGATTTTAAAAGCTCAGACAATTTTCACCTGAATCACCTGTCCAGCTCAGGTTAGCCTAAGTGATAGGGGTGCAACCTAACCAGTTTTACCTCTATTGCCCATTTACTGTGCTGCATTACAGCAAGTTCCTGCCTGCAGTAAGCAAATCATACCTGATGGCAACAAACAAGGATTCATGGTTAATAACTTAGATATATCCTCTCTGTGTGCCAGAGTGGGCCATAAAAAAAACAGCATCTCGGGTTTATCGTCAGAAAACCATCCTGATTTTTTTAAGCATTCAGCACATACTTTGTAACAGCAACTGGGGGGTCTATAACAATCTGAGCAGTTTAATCCTTCAGTGCCAAGTCCCTCCAAGAAGCCCAGCTTTACAGTGAGGCTCTTCAGAATAGTATAAAGAGTTTGAGAGCAGATGCCAAAAATGGAAATCACAAACTCATGCACCTTCAGCAACTCCAAGATTTCTATTGTCCACTCTTCTGACCACAATCCAGCAGAAAAATATGGAACCAGAGCTCCTGACAAGCACCACTGGTTTCTGCTATACTTCTACATCAAAAAGGAACTTAGGCTTGGGAAGCAGAAAAGCACACTTAAAAAGCAGAAATCCTGTGCTGTAGCCCCTACTGAATGCAACCAGGAATCAGGGGTATAGCATTTGAAGGAACTGGCACAGATCTACAGGACTGGAAGACACAGATTTTCCATCCCTAGATAGGAAATTTACTCCAAACACAAGCTCCTGGCAAGGAACTACAGACCACATCAAACGTCCCTCTTTTGAGAGAAAAAAAAGCTGTAAGGGAAAGCACCTTGAGGAGGTTTGAGGAGGAGGAGGACTGGGCTGTAGGAAATTACCCTACATGCAGACACGTGCTCCTACACTGGAGGTTTGTCTGATGGCAATCAGCATCCAGCAGAGAAACTAGAGGTTGGATCTGAGGAGCTGCTCTGTGCACTGAGCTGATGCCTCTGCTTCTGTGCTCCAGGGCAGGCAGCTTTAACTAGCACAGCCCAGATGTACACAGGCCTGCGATTAGATGGTTCATGACCCAGAACACAAACAGCTTTAACAAAGTACTAATTCCACTTCAAAAGGCAAGCCCTTTAATGAATTTATACAAGCCTTGAGGCTAGAATTACCATCCAAATATTACTGGTTTCAAAAAGGAGGAAGTGGAGAAAGGAGGAGGTTGAAGCAGGGATGAATTATAGCCAGGAGCACTGGCATCAAACACATGCATTACTTGGGCTGGTGGTTGGACAGTGAAGCAACTGAAGATGTAACACAGAAGTGCTACAAAAATCTTGTTGCAGCTTTACCAGAAGTGCAGTACTGCAGTACTTCAGGCAGGTTGCAACCTCCAAATAAAGAAACAGGCTTTAGAATGGTTTAAGACAAACAAGAATGGCAAATAGATGAGAAAAATGACTTCACTGAGCTCTTACCTCCTCGACTGAAAAGCACAATAAGTTTGCAGGTGAAGTTCATAGAGGAAGATCCTGAGGCAGCGTAGCTTACCAAGCTTATTAGCTTGGGCTCCATCCTACAGCTCCTTACCCTTTTTGCTGTCAGGGTCAGAAGAGCAGAGCCATCCAGCTGGGAGGCAGCAGGGTCAATAGCAGTTCAGCATTGATGGGAGAAGAGTACAACTACAGAGAGGAATCTAGATCTCCTCTCTTTCCTACTCTGTTGTTGACCCGATACATAATAAAATCCCCAAATACTTATCCTCTTGCATGTTGCTATACAAACTCACAGGATTACTTAAAACCAGATAATGGAAGGCACCTCCAGCACCATTTTAAATAACATCCTTCACATCCCTGATGGTTGTTGGCCAAAAATATGGCTCTGACTTCATCCTCAGCAGGCCTATTTCCTGCCAGCCACACCAGCCACACAGCAGTGCAGTGCTGAGCCTGACACAGCCAACCAACAAACTCTGCTCAGGCACAGAAATCACCTCCCAGGAAGGCAGAACAGGCAAGATGCCTCATGAAGATGATGAAAAGCAAGAACAGCCTGCTATCCTGGAAATGGCAAAACCACTGCAGGGAATGGGAAAGATTACATGAAAGTAAAAGTTGTCAAACATCTGTCGGGCCTAGTGAGCATGTAATTTTGACATCAGCCTTCTTGGCTAGTCAAGCATGCCCTTATTCTCCTAGGTAGATGGCAGTTTTAGAGCCCATCTGTCCATTAAAAAAAAAGAAAAAAAAAGTTCCCAGTACTGCTTAGGCCTGTTTGCCTTGTAAGGTAAAGGAAAGCAGAACACCACAGCTGTTAAATGGAACAAATCAATTGCACTGAAAAGTTTCTGAATTGTCTGTATGGAAACTTGAGCCTTTGGGAATGGCATGGGTCATGGAGGTCCCTAAGAAGAGAGCTGGTGATGAAGCTGCTCTTACAGGCCTTTGCAACACAGAAGAAACAAAAATCCGTAAATTCTATCCATATATAGGAAGAACTTCATTACCTAATCCTCTCTAAGACAGTGACAAAGCGAGCTGCTAGTAAATGCACCTCCTTCTCTTTCCTACTCCCACTTCACTCCTACTTTGCTTTAAAGAAAAGCTTATTGTCACCTTAAATTCCTAGTGTAGGATTGCCTGTCTTGCCTTTGTTTTTGTGTGAGAGCCTCGAGAACTACAGTACTGTGTCCACAATCTGTTCAACAAGCTCTCTGCCAAGGCTGTGAATTAGTCCCTCCATTAATCTGCCTCAGAAAGTTGCATCTCACATATCAACTCTGCTTTCTAACTGCTGAAGTTGTAATTTGACCCAGCAAGACAAAGTTTACTCACAGGTCCATGTGTCTTAATCCTTTATATAGCTCCTATTAATGTCAAGCTTATAAACTCCAGTATTTAATGTCTTCCAACTATTAAATGCTCTTTCCAGTTTCATCAACAGAAAACTAAGGCAGAAGATAAGATGCACACCCATAATCCCATGAGACATACACACAAAATGATGTCAAGCCATTGAAGTCCCCTGCAACAGTCACACTTTCTCCAAGTTCAGGCAATACCGTATTGAATCCTTGAAGACTGCTCGTGTACCTAAAACCACTCACATGCTTGAGTTGTTGATAGGAGACCCTTAAAACACTTCATAAATTTGTAGAATGGTTTAGGTTGGAATGGACCTTAAAGATCATCTAGTTCAAAATCCCTTGGCATGGGCAGGGTCACCTTCCACTACACCAGGATGCTTGAAGCCACATCTGACCTTGCCTTGAACGTGTCCATGGAGGGGGTATCCATAACCTCCCTGGGCAACGAGTTCCAGTGTCTCATCACCATTAGTAGAAAGAATCTCCAGTCTAAATATGCCCACCTCAACCTTCATACCTTTTCTAATTTTCTAAAGAGTGCTGAACAATGTAAAAACTCCTGCTGATAAGGCACCAAGCAACTGTTCCTACTGAGAGTCTTGCCTTTCCCATAACAAGATCCCATGCAACTTCCAAAGTGCTCCCATCAAGGGCACTCACACACCACTCCAGCAGAACACCTACCACAGCAGTAAACCGGTGTGGAGGAGGATTGCCCAGGGTGGACATTGCAGTTTTAGCCACTTGAACCCAGTTAAAAAATCTGCAGGGACCAGAAACAAGCTATTTTATTTCAAAACATTATCACGCTGTGCCTCTGATCAACAAGCAGGCAACATGTCATGGCCTGAAATAACTCATGAAGATCACTGATTAGAAAAATAAGTTCTCTTAAAAAAAAAAGAAAAAATGAAAAAAAAACCCCACAAAAATCTATATAAAAGCAATGCCTTGGTCAGGCTCTTACTGGTTGCAGGCCTATGTCTTCCAAGACTACTTTTCATGAAGACAAAAGCAAATATAATGCTGGCAAGAATCCCATGAAGTTCGTATCTGCTCAAATCAGCAGCTATGTTTTTGATTTAGCTGCTATTCAGACAGCCAACTCCAATATATTGAACAAGACAGGCTTGTTTTGAAGATGCTCTGAAAACAAACTGAGAGAAACTCCTCAGAAGCACAAGGGCAGCATGGTCAGGCAAGGCTTCTGTGACAAAGAAGTGTCTGGTGTCTTCACCACTCACAGATCCTAAACAACTTGGGAAGTTGGCAGAAGAAGTAAACTCTTGCTAGAGAGCTGGGTGACTTTTTTTTAAAAAAAAAAAACAACAGGTTTTATTTTTGTTTCTGTCCTAGGTGATCAGTAGCATAATTTTTTCCTGCCTCCCCTAGCATTATCAAATGCTGTCTCTCCTTCATAAAGCTTTGCTTCTGTAACAGCATACGAGGAGCTCATGTGCCCCTAACAGCAGAGGAAAAGAGGTGGCATGGAAATCTAAAGTACTTGGGAACAGGTAAGCAAGTGTCACCAACAGAAGAAAGGGGAGATGGATGCTATATATGGATGCATTTGATTCATCAAAGCTCAGATCTCACTTTCTGTGAATGGTTTAAAGCTCAAATTACAACCAAAGATTAACTAAATATTTTGTTTTGAGAAAGAAAGCAGGGAACACTTGTTCTGAGCATGATTTACATCTAGATTATATCAGTGTATCTAAAACACAGCAGAAAAGCTTCAACTGTGGTTTATTGGTCTATTAAGTGTTGCTTGTGAAAGAATGGTGCCATTGCAGAGTATAAGGAGAGGAAGAGCATTTGCATTTGCACTCACACAGGTGACCAGATAAGTGCAGTCTCTCAGCTTTCAGAAAAGACCAGAAAGCTAAGCAGAAAAGTGCAGCCATCAGGACCAAAGGTGAAAAAGGTGCCTTAGGGGGCAGTAAAAATTAGGACAGACATCTCCACAGCACACATCAGCTCCTCTGGCCTGAAGAATCACTTCAGCATACATCCCAGTGCAGGAGGGCAGCTCAACTCTCCAGCAGTCACACCCAACAGAGCTGGATGACTCCAGAGCTTTGCATGAAGTTTGCTTAATGCACTCTGAGCAGGCAGACAGCAGCCACTGGTCACTGAAAGCCAACTCTTTCTGTATTCAGAAAAGTCTGGGCCATATGGTGCCCAGAGCATGATAAGGAACCAGACTTGAATATGGAATACTTGAGAAGTGTATTCTCTTTTCTACTGTTGTATAATTTTATCCTGCTTTCACTTAAGCACTGCCAGCCAGCCCTGCCCAAGCTGCTGAACTGTGAATTCATAAACATAAAAGCATAGGCACAGATAACTCCTACAAAGGCAAGAGGTGCACAGATGATGATCAATGTGGGCTCTAACCACCCAGGCTCTGCAGTGGAGTTTCCAATACTCATCATAAAACTCCCCTCTCTAAAGGGAGTAGTTGTGTAATAGAACACAGATAGCCATGCACTTTTATCTCAACTGCTTTCTCTTCAATGATCAGTTTTAGCTTACAGTATAGAATTAGCTTAAAATGCACCAACTGATGAATTAAATTCCAGACCTGGAGAAGAGTTTTGGCCATTGTTACAAAGAAGCCTTTAATAAGGAAGATTTTTAGAGAAAAGCTTCTTAAGCTGGTCTTAATAACTATTGCTTTTTAAAGTGTATTTTTAGTATATACTTTTAAATATTGGTTTTTCTATTTTAATAACATTTACTGCTTTTCACTGAGGCATGACTGCAACACAGAGCACTCCACAGCTGGAGGCTGGAAATGCTTTGTGCAACTCAAAGGCTCTGTGCTCAGTTTTAAAAACAAAATCCCAAAGACAAAACACTTGAGAGTGCACTGAAAACAAAAGAAAATAGTGCCTGATGAGGCAGACTCTTTGCCCTGTCTGTTTTGGGCTATTTGCTGAAACAGAGCAACGGCACATCTAACACTATCATCTATTTCGGACCTGTAGCTAAGGCAGGTTCCTTTTCATCCCTCCTTGCTCTCGGCATCACTTTGAACAGCTCAACAGGCAGAGCACAAAGAAATCTGAGCTTATAAGTGAAAGATTTGCTATCTCTGCTGCTACAATAGTCCTATCGACTAATCAGTTCCCTGGTGTACATCACACACATGCCCAAAGCATCCCTTGCTCCCCACTTCCGCCATCGCTGCCCAGCTCCCGGCGCACTCTGCTGACGCCACCTGCCGTCGTGCGATTTTTGGAGAAAACGGCTTCGACCGTGAGGGTAGACACACTCATTTCCCGTTTTCATCTAGATTTCTTCACCTAAGAATCAATCCCTTGCGCAGAAGCCTTCAAGAGCTCTTATATCCAAGTTCTACCAGTCAATGGATTGAAGCTGGAGGAGGGCAGACTGAGACTGGAGTTAGGAAGAAATTATTCCCAGTGAAGGTGTGGAGATACTGGCACAGGTTGCCTGGGGAGGTTGTGAATGCCCCCTCCCTGGAGGCATTCGAGGCCAGGTTGGATGTAGCTTTGAGCATCCAGGTCTAGTGAGAGGCGTCCTTGCCTACGGTAGGGGTGTTGGAACTAGATGAGCTCTAAGGTACGTTTCAAACTAAACCATTCTATGAAAATACTGGCAACAACTTATTCAAACACAGGATTTGTCCTGTGATAATACTACAATAAGTTAAAGTCTGACTTCCACCCTCTTCATTCCTTAGCCTTCAAAATGCACACAACACTTAAGCATATCTCCATATGTTAAGCATCTTGATAGCATTTGCCAAAGCATCTGCAGTTCATGACAAATAGGTAAAATACTCTGCTTTCATTGGATCCAGAGGAAGAGTTTCTACTGATTTAGTACGGCAAGGAATGAAGAGGACATTTGCCAGCCCCAGAGGACTGATGCAAGAACAAATTTCTGGCTATTCCTTGTTCTTGTAAATCTGTCAAGACCACAATTTGCTCTAGTGAGTGAACAAGATTAGAAGCTGTCAGGGAGTAATACAGAACCACACAAAACATACAGGAACCATCCGAGCAGACCTGAAATCATCCATCCTTCAGCCCAAGGACCTCTCCTACTCAAACTGCAGCAACAGCCTATTTACAACCTCATCCAGGAAGAAAATTTGGTGAAAAAAGACATTCGTATTCCCTGTTTATCTCAGCTTCACTGAGGATGAAGACCATTGCACAAGCTTTATATCTACAAAGAAAAAAATATACATGTATCATGTCTACAAATACCTGAAGGGCAGGATTCAAGACAATGGAGGCCAGACTCATTTCAGAGATACCCAGCAACAGGACCTATGGGCACAAACTAGAATCCAGGAGGTTCCACCTACATGTAAGGAAAAACTTCTTTCCTGTGAGAGTGCCAGGAGCAGGCTGCCCAGAGAGGTTGTGGAGTCTCCTTCTCTGGAGAAGTTCCAAGCCCACCTAGACACAATCCTGAGCAACCCTGATTTAGCATGGGGGATTGAACTGGATGAGCTCCAGAAGTCCCTTCCAATTCCCATCATGCTGGTCTGACAAAACATAGACATGCTTAACAGAATAAAAGTGCTTTACTTCAAAGCAATTTGAAGGGACTTCCAAAAGAAAAATATCAATACTGAGATTGTTATGATGAGAAGTCATTTCAGAGCTGAAAGAACATTTAGAAGATACTAAACTGTCATATTCCCTCCTAAGCATGCTGAAAGACGACTTTAATAGTATCATACTCTGAGAAGTTCTACTTCCCTGTAAACTTTAGCTGAAATAGAACGAGATTAAGGTTTTTTAGGACCTAACTTACAGGAACTTCAGCAAAACCTCATTACTTTTTCTGAAGTAAACTGTTTCTTGGAACTCCCTTCAAAACAAAACAAACCAAACCCCCACAGCTCAGAGATGATTAAATAAACCCTGCTTCCTCTTTTTACCCATCCCTTCTTAAATTCCAAGTCTCCAGGTTATTGAGTCTCCTTCTCTGGAGACTTTCAAAACCTGCCTGGCTATGTTCCTGTGTGACCTGCCCTGGCAGAAAGGTTGGGCTCAATGGTCTATGGAGGTCACTTCCAACCTCTTAACCTTCTGTGATATCATTTTACCCCTTAACACCTTCTGCTCTGAACGTCTAGCCTCCTTCAAAATAATTCTATTTTATTAGCTATTAAATGCAATTCCTGTAGTTGAGGCATAGAGACACCATCTACAACATCCAGAACTTCAGGAGTTTGGATGAAAATGGAGCACAGAATATAGAAGTGCTCCCTGAGATCAGGTTTTCACTGCATCAGCTTGCAAGAAGACACTGCTGTCTGCACTTCAAATGCAAAGGTGCAGCTTGATACAAAAAAAAACCCTGCAGTTTACCAAAATAACAAGATCTTCAAGTATGTTTTTTTCAGTCTCTGCCAAAGTAACACCAAAAGGGGGATTACCACACTTGCTTCAGGGTAAAGGTGCATCTATCTAAAGATGAAAGAATACCAAGTTGTAAGCTGTTCACTAGAAAGCAACAGCCTAAGAAATTATTCAGGGCTTTTAATTATTTTTTTGCCAATATCCTTTTTGAAGGCTGAATTTTAAAAGGAAATGAGCAGAAGCAGGTGGGCAGGAGAAAGAGAAGCCTATGATCAAGTTTATATATTCCAAGTCAGGTGCAAGCAAAGTAGGAAGGTCAAAGGTGCCCAAGAACTGTTTGGAACTAGTGCAGCATATTAGAGGATGCTCCAGGCACTTAATAAACTGAAACAAGAGATACCAGCAATGCCCCAGGGCTTTCTGTCAGGTCAGTGTTCCAGATAAATTTAGGAAGCCCTCAAGAAATTCCAACACCTGGGTTACTCCAGAGAAGTACTGTTTAAGGGAACAGGCTGATTAGGTACTGCTGAAGCTGCTGAAATATTATCAGGTCAAGCTCAAGAAGCAGACGCTTCTTGAATATCACACAAAAGGAACTTCCAGGTAGGCAGAAGTAAGAGGTTAGTTAAAAAACCTGCAGCATGCTCACAAGCGAAGCTACGAGCACCTAAGAAGAGCAAGAAAGAGGCAAGCCCTTGTAGTATTTTGCCCCCAGCTCTCTCCCAAGTTCAAACTGTTTTCTCCTCCAGGAATTCATCCAGTTTGATGCTGTTTGTAAATTCTCTCTGCAGCCTGGCTCCTCCACCCCATACCTAAGCTTGCTATTGAACCTCCCTGTCTCACACAGGTGCTGGATTACTGTGATTTCTGTTCTGGAAAACAGGCTGCTCAGAAGTGGATTATCTTTGCAAACATTTTGATTTCCACAGAAGTATCTTTTGTCTCACTCCTACAGCTTCTCAGAATCTAGCTCACGTGCTAGCCTGCCCCTCCTAGAGGGTCATTACCCTTAATATCAAATGTTGCACATGGTAAAGAGTCTTTTATTGAGTTTTTCTATTTAAACTGCACTAAGTGAGATTAAGTAGCTTGTTTTTCCCTTTGATAGGTGTTTACTTTCTGCCGGGGCACACACGTCAGCATTTCCTTCAACCACTCAGAGCAGTATGAAGCATTACTGAGGAAGAGTCAGGCATTTCTTATTTACACCCAGGCACACGCATGCCACTCATTTTCAGTTCCTCTGAAAAAAAAAGGAATCAAAAAAGGACTATCAACTAAACAAAATGTCCAGTAGCATAAATACTTTGCCTCAAGTACTTCAAAATGCTTGATTGTGAAAGAAGAGGCAGCCTTCCACAGCTATCACTGGGAACGAGGGATATAGTTCTTGACAGCTGGTGCTGTACCTTCCACAGCCTAAAGATGGTTAGACTTAATTATCTCAAAGGCCTTTCCAACCTGGTTAATTCAGTGATTGTGAAAGATGTTTCACTTGCTTGGAGAATGGTTGCTTCTTGATTTCCTGCCCAGACATCACCAACCACATTGGATACTGGGCACAGAAAACACATTTTTTAACTAGGACTATACTGAGGCATGCCAGACTCTCTGACCTCAAGCTCAAAAATCCTTGAACTAAATATAAGTCCTTGAAATAAGCCTCAAACTAAAGCCATTTACTGAATGATCACAGAATAGAGTGGTTGTAAAGGAACTCTGGAGTTCATGTATTCCAACTCCCCTGCTAGAGCAAGTTCACTTAAATTGGGGTGCACAAGGTAGCATCTAGTTGGGTTTTGAATTACTCTGAAAATGGAGACTCCACTGCATCTCTTGGCAGCCCATTCCACTGCTCCACCACCCTCAAAGTAAAGAAATGCCTCCTCATGTTTAGATGGAACTTCCTATGAACAACTTCTCTACAGGAGTAAGCTATGCTTCCCTACAACAAAAACAGATTTAAGCAAAGATCAGAACATGCAAGCTTGTCAACAGGCAGAACACTTAATGGCAGTAAGAACCTGGAAAATGATGCAGCAGCTCTTTGCACAGCTCCCACTATTCTAAAGAGGTGATACAGCCCAGGGGGGAGCAGGATAATTCCTCTAAGGAGTAGCATACTTCTATTATCTAATGCAGATGCTGTCAGCAGAAACACATGGTACTTTCTCCCCACACTCCCTGTGTCTCCAAATTTATCACCAAGAAAAAACACTAAAGCCTTGAAAGAAGCCTTGCTCACTTCAGTGTTTCTCTGATCACACAGTGCTGAGCAGAAACCACTCTTCCCCTTCTCAAAACCAAGCAAATTTCAGCAAGGTCTGTCAGGAAAGACCTCAGCTCTCCAGTCCCTGGAACAGCCACACAGTTTTGTCTGTGGATGTGGCAGCCAAAATCTTTGAACTTTATCTGTTAGCTTGAACTAGACATTTTACAAGTGTAGTTCATTTTGCCTGAAGACACTCACACGCTGAATTTATATTAAGGATGCATCTACGAAGTGTGAAGTAGCCTGGGGCACTTGGGTCACACCAGCAGTGACGTACACTGGCAAGTAACTGATAAACTTATTCCAAAGTCCCAATCCTGCATTTTCAAGACTGTACAGCAGCAGCCTAGACAGTCTGCTCACCAAATCAGAAGACCTGATGCCAGGGAAAACAATCATCAAAGTTTCCCAGTAAACTCTTTGCTTATTTTTACCAATCCTTCAAAGGTAGATTGCTCTAAAACTATACAGTCTGCAAGTCAGAAAGAAAAACAAGTGTTCTTTTAGCTTCAGCTTGCATCATTCCCCTTTGCCTTGTCTTCAGTTCAAGTATGTGCCTCAAATGCATGCTGCCAAGCATTACCTGCACAATTAGTACTTCCAATTAAAATCATGCACAGGCTTAAGCACCCAGAACACACACCTGTATGTTTTTGCGATCAAGGCTCCCCATACTGACCATCAAGGATTAGGATGAAATCTGAGGCTACAAAACAGATGCAACCAAACTTTCTCCCCCAGAACTGCAAAGACCACCTGAGTTACATCAGTTGTCCTCAGATTCAGACACTGCTGGACCATTTCTGTAGTGACAAGTAGTCTCACTCCTAAAAGCATTAGCTGTAAAGAATCCAGGGATGATTTTTCAAAACCTTGAAGCACACAGGAACACCTCAATCATTTCATAAGTAATTACAACATAGTTGCCCTGCTCCCAATTCATCTAGGCACTTGTGGCCACATCCTTTTGGAAACCTAAGGACTTGGGTCACACAGAGAATGTTACCAGTTCTCAGCCAATCTCATGTACATATTACCATGAACATCCTTGACCAAATTCAGGAGGTTAAGGAACAGATCTCTGGACTTCCTCTCATGCTGTTACAGTTATTCCCTCTTCTCCCTCAGCTAGATGATGGTGATGAGTTATTTGCTACAGCAAAAGAACTCCAGTTCCTTATGCTGTGTACTCCAGGGTCAAAGCACTGGAATCTTTTAACAGTTTTATTAAGAGTTCCTGAAAGCTGCAACAGCACCAAATGGACCTGCCAGACACAGTTCCTTAAAAAATATCATCAAGTTGGCTAATGGAAACCCCAGCCCTCCTCTCCCTGTTGGTACATACATATAATATATGTATCATTTCACTTGTGTCAAGCACATTTGATTCAGTGCCAGCTCTCCAGTGCTATTTCTAGGGTAATAAAATAGGCATTGATCAAGCTATATTTACATTGCCTCCTAAGGAAACATGGATGTGAGAAACCAGAAACAAAAATACTGGAGTCTGGTGCCTCCAGAATGCCTCCCCCCTTGGTCTGGAACAATGTATAAAGCCTCAGCACTAATTCTCCTAAGATTGCAGTCCACCACTGATTCAACCCCAAACCTCGGTATAAATCTCAGTTTTGTACAGCAGGAAGGTAATCCAAACTTTGGAATGCTTATTTGTAGGAAGCTGGGAAATTTCAAGGGCTCCACCTGCTTATAAAAATAAGCCAGCCCAGGGTTAACAACACTTCACTGAAGGACAGTGTCTCCACTTCAAGGAGGGAAGAAAGCATCAGCTGAAGAGAGAAAAACAGGGGAAGATATCTGTCAGAAGTGAGACCCTTGCCACAGTCAGGGACTCTGGTGTGTTTTGGGATTGCAGTCCATCTGAAAATCCTGCCAGGTTAGATACATGGAAAAAACAAGTCTTTCACCGCTCACTAATCCAGAGTTTATAGTTCAAACCCTTTTTCCCCCCCACTAACAACCTTTGATCACTTGCCATGGGTGGAGAAACCCAGTGAGTACTTCCTGTGGAGCAGCACATGCCCATGGTCTCTGCAACACTCCTAAATGGTGAGTGGCCAAAGCAGCAGCTGCTGGCACATTTTCAGATCTACACAAGCATCAAACCAGATGGAAACTACCTTGTTCATGCCAGTAAAAACTGCAGATTGGGCACGTGACAGGGTGCTTCATTCTTGCACTAGAATCTTCTCTCCAAAACGCAAAGGCAGTGCACACAGATGTCATTGACTGAAAAACCAAGTCAAAGGGAGGCCCAGGTGGCTGTGACATCCCAGAAGTATCCTGGGTATGTCTAGGACTCAGGCACAGTTGTAAAGTAACTCAATGTTGTAAAGCTTAAAGAGAAGTAGCATCAACCTTTCCACAGCAAAACGCGAGTTGGCATCATCAATCTTGTGCTTGCCAAGAGCACACAAGGATGGCAAGCAGCCCTCTCCTTCACCAGATGGCATGTTCTGACACTCTGTTTTCTACAGCTCTATTTACCCACTACACAAACTCAGCAGATATCCTTGGCTTTCCCTGAAATCCAGGCAACCTTCCACAGCTTGGAAGGGAGAGGACACAGACCCTGGTTAGTGCTTTGTCAAGAGCTGACTTTCTGGTGGGTTATTCTACAGCAACTGCATGAAACCAAACATGCACTCTTCAGCAAAAAAGTCCTAGGAGGCCAGTAAGGCCATTTACATAGCTTCAACCCTGCACAACACCACAACACTTGAGTTTTCTAAATATTCACAGAGATGTTATTGGCTTCTGAACTGTAACTGATTCTAGCCAGAAAACAAACGTAAATTGAGCATTCTCTGAGGGTAGAGGCAGAGTTTGGCAGGTCAAAAGATGTGCAACCTAGGACAGTGTCATATAGGCCAGGCTGAATTACAAAAAGCAAATTGTCCATCAGCTCTTATTCACGAGGAACAAGAGCACAGGAATCCTCAGAGGCCACATGCAGCCCATCTGCTTTTCCATTAAAAAAAAAAAATCAAAACTTGTAAAGTCAAATCAGTTTTATTAAGCTGACTAAATCCCTGATTATATATTTTTTTTTTCTTTTTGAAACCATGCACAGAATCATAAGAAAGAGGAGACTATACAATGGTACAGGCAGAAAGTTATTTAGAACAAGCTATTCACCCTCCTTGCACTGTGGTATGTTCATGATTCCCATCTTCTTTAAACCCATTTCAGTTATGAGGTCAGGACACCACCAAACACATGCCCTTGTGGGTGGTCTTCAAATTCCAGCACAATACAAGCAAGTCCTGTTCATCCATCACACCAAATCCTGGCAAAGTTCCTTGTAGGAGTACCCTGCACCACTTATCAATTCTGTCCCAGTATGCACAGGTGGACAGTGGCTTTGGCTGCTCCCTGTAGGTCCACTAGGAATGTAGGGGCGAGGCCATAAGAAAGGGAGCAGATGGGATGGAAGAGGGATTAATTGGCCTTGCTGTGCACAAAGCTCTCTCTAAGAGACCAGACAGACTTTGAGGAGAACTCCCAGAGCAGCAATGATTGAGGTCATTGACACAAGGAAGGGGTTTTCTTTCATTGGGTCAAAGCATTTATATTGTATGGAAACAAACAGGAAAAGGGGAAGGGAATCTTGATTTTGTTTCTGTTTACATAGGCAGTATTTATTTCCATTAGACTAGATAGTAAAACAAAACTTTTCATCTTTTTTTTCCCCTCTCACAGTTAGGATTCTCTTATAGAGTTCAATATGGAAAGGCTGCAAGGGGGTGCTAACAGAACCTTCAGTCTAATTTTCCATTGAATCTTACAAAGTCAATTAAAGAAAGACTGAAGCTACCACCTCCTGCAGCCAGTTGCCACTGAAGTCCATGCCAGGTACCTGCTCTTTGAAATCCACCCTGGGTTACTTGCTGTTTCTCTCATTTAAGGAATGATTTGGCTCTCCAGTTTGACTTGCTCTCTCTCATTTGAGGAAAACATCATGACAAAAACCAGAGAACTGAGTCCCAGAAAGACTAAGTGAAATGAAAGCAGTCAAGAACTCCAAACTTGCTCTCTTGAGCTTGACATCCACTGAAACAAGATGTGTCTTGTTGTTATTGATTTTCCATCTACACCTTTCCACCAGTAATTGGCCAAAACTCCTGTTTACAAAGCCAACCATAGCCTAGAAGCTGGTCAGACTTAAATCTGGTTTTGTTTGCCAATGGCCTATTGGCAAATAAAAGATTTTGAGTAGTGATCTTCCCCACTGCAAATACATTGAATATGCTGAATGAAGCTCTGGCAAAATCCCCAGAGAATATGACCACAAAGCTCCCAAGCACAGATCACTGAAGAATACAGCCAGCAGACCTTACACCAGACCTTTTCACTTGTTTGCTTATCAAACACTGGAATAGTCTGCCCAGGACAACGGACGAGTCACCATCCCTGAAGATATTTAAACAGTCAGTGGACCTGGGGCTCAGGGACATGGTCTAGTGGTGACCTTGCAGCACTGGGTGGAAGGGTGGAATAGATGATCTTGAAGGTCTCTTCCAACCAAAGATAATCTGTGATTCTATGGAAATGGAATTTATTCAAGCCCAAGGATCTAACTGAATAAACCATTAATAATCTTTCCACTTCCAGTCGAGATGCTTTGATTTCAATGGCTTCTCCAGCACCACTCATATTTACATACATTCAAGATGTAGACTTAAGCTACCCAAAATTTAACTGATTAATGCAATTAGTTACAAAACTGTTGCAGAAACAGCTGGGATTAGGTGAATTTGCTTTGCTTCTGAGTCAAAAGTATTTAGAGAGCCTCCTCAATTGTGCTAAGGTATAATCCTACCCAAAACCCTCACAAATCATACAGCTGGAAGACAGAAGCAACCTGCAAATATAATCTCAGCTACTGCACTTATCCTTCATATTCCCACCAGACCATCTTGGGTGAGGTGATGTATTCTGAGACATAAGGGTGAGTTTCTGCTGAACACTGACAAATGGTGCCTCAGCAAAAGAGTTCTTGAGTTAGTTGTGTGACAGCTCAATCACAGGCAGAAGGTAAGCTCACAGCTGCACAGAGTTGTTTGTGTACATGCTTGTGGGAGGATAGAGATAGTCCATGGGGAAAAGAGACAAAGCAAAGGAGGAAAAAATATCAACAAAAGGTATGAGATAGCTGGGACACACAGTGATTAAACATTACTCTTTTTTTTCCTGGAATAAACTTTAAATGATTCTCTGAACTTCTGAGAGGAGAAGTTTCTTCAGCTCTTCTTGGCAGACAAACTGCAAAAGTTGATCTCACATGAACAAGCATATTTGCAAGACTTCTTGTAAAATTCAGCGACTTATCACCCTGCTGCCTTCTGGCACCTTGGCTTTTACTTTTAGCAGAAAGCTTTTTACTAGTTTCCCCATAAGAACCAAGTGGGCTTGCTGCCAGCATCAGTCTTTCAGCTGCCATTAAATAAATAACTGAGCCTCAGACCAGAGATCTTCAGATGAAGGACCAGTTTGGTGTTTTGTTTGACTCATTGCACACATGCAAACCCTCTCCCACGGAATGAGCGTACATGCATCCCTAACTCTGTAGCAGCAGGAACCTCTCACCAGAGAGAGATTATAGCAAACCTGTCCCTAGCATCTCTTTCAAACAGGGAAGCCTGCATATGGCTGAACCCTCCTGCATTTCAGCCAGCAGCACTGAGTGTCCTAGAGTATTGCTCCAAGGACAGCATGGGCAAGCACTATTACTTGGATGAGAATGAGAAACCACAGCCTGGAAAGCAATCTTTTCCACCTTCTCATGTTTATATTAGAAGTAAAATAATAATGATTTTTAAAAATTCAGTTGCATGTGGGCTTTTGTTCTGCCAAAATTGCCAACATAATGAATAGAAGCAAAGAAATATTGCTCAAATTATCAGGCCTCCAGCACACTGCCTTAACAATACAGGTTCCAAAACAAGACAGTGTACTCCTCCTGGGAAGTTCTAGAATGCCATACACCCCTCTTGGAAAATCCTGCCTTTTGTTACCAAGTCACAGAAGTGAGCTGTGCACACCCATCCATACAGGTCCTGCCTACCTGATTTAGTTGATATCCCTCCTCACTGTGGCAGGGTTAAACTAGATGACTTAAAAAGGTCCCTTCCAACACAAACCAGTCTATCACTCTATGATCCTATAGCCCATCCAGCTTCTTATGACATCTGTAACATTACTCTACACCATGTTCTGCTTAATGTGTTCATTTTAACTAAGATATCAAAGTTGTGGTTTCCACTACTAAGCCAAAATCTCTCTGCTTTTGCTGCACCCCCCTCATTAGTTTTAGTTGATAGGGAAAAATGGCACCCTAATGAAATGCTCATTCAGTTCTCCAAAGAAAAATGGAATAATTGAAATACATACACAAATCCAAGGGATCATCAAGAAAGGCCCAGCATGGAGTCTAGAACAAAGAGACAGGACCAAGAACTCTTCATATTTTATTAAAAAATGCTGTGGTAAATATTAGATAGACTCTGTCTGAGCAGGAATCTAAGAAGCTCTCAATGACATCCTCTTGCTCCATCTCCTCACTCCTGAAATAAGTCAGCACAGTTCCTATAGGAGTAGAGGCAAACACTGCTCTAGAGTCTAAAGATAAGGAGATCCTCCTTGGAGAGAGAAATTGTTTGAACTTGTCTCATCATAAGCAAGTACTCTCACCACACACAGAGAATGATCAGATTCTCCTGCAACTAGAACATAAGCAATTCCTTTCTGAAGGAGGTCATCACCTGTGCTTATTGCAGGACATGCTTCTGGAACTGCGAATTTTGACAGAAACTGAGTCTTCTTTGCAAAATTAGTACTTCCTCCAAAATGAGTGCCAGAGGCAACCCTATTATCATTAACAGTCCTCTACCATGTAGACTGGAAGGCTCCTACTACATACATCTGTGTTTCATATCCTGCCCTGAGGTACTTAACAAGCTGTAGGGTCACCAAGCTTTCAACACTTAAAAACCTTTTCGGCTTGGGGACCTCTCACTTCAGACTTCATGGCTAGCTTATAGAAGATCCAGTGAGGGAGCAGGCATATGCCACCATAGCTACAGAAGTGCAAGGTGCAACGAGAATTCTGAGAATGCATGTTTGAAGCTTCATCCAAATCAGCAGAGAGTCCAGGAATGAAGGCCACAACCAGGCTATTACCAAGGAAGTATTCTCCAACTTGGACTGTCCAAACCAAATTAGGTCACTAATATCCACTTCTTTTTGTTGTAGGGTTGTTTTGTGTGCCTTTTAAACAGTGCTGTCTTGCTTGGGTGCCGGCTACAATAAGAGATATAAAAGGAATATCCCAAACCAGTTCTCTCTTTGAGATGGATTTTCAACTGCCTGTGTTCTATTAATATTCAGTACCTGGTTCTGTTTTGGTTCTATTCACAGAACACCACACATCTAGGGAGATTAACTTCACTCTTTGCAGTCTGAGTATCTATAAAAAAATTCTAGAGCACATGGAATTTCAGTGCATTCACAGCACAGATGCCGTAGTCTGTCACTTTGAGTACACGCTCTCATTTAACACTTGTGCAGAATGCTATCAGACAGAACATTTTGCATCTATTTTATCCTTCCTTTGTAGCACTGTAAAAGTTGTATGAGGATCCTGCCCTCCCTTGAAATATTTCTGTTACTATTTTCAGTGCTTAACACTCTCAGTAGTAACCCTCACAGCAGTGAGCATCACTCTTTGAACTGAAAACAAACATCTTTCAGAGCTAGAGTCACCACAACACGATTGGCAACTGCTGTGGCACTGAATGTTTGGTTTAGGTCTAATAGAAAGACCAGAAAGAAGATACATATGCTTTGGGTAAGGCACATCCTCAGGCCTTTTCCCCACTGAGCTGCTGCAAAGCAGACAACTGCCCTACTTCTGCCAGATAAAAAGACTAGAAAAATTACTCCAGGCAGACAGCACAAAGCACTTGATTTTCCTTTCTCAAGTTCAGTGTTGACCACACAATTGTGATTCATCTATCACCACAGGACCCATTCAGTCCAGGGCTCAGGACACCAAGATTTTGAAGCAAAAATCTCAGTGCTTTACATTCAGCTGCCTTGTAAAATGGAAAGGAGCACATGGCTCACAGATGCTTGCTCTGTAGACTCTTTCAATTTGCCTGCAGTACTTAAAGGCCAATCCTACTGACTACCAGCTGAAGTTGATGTTCTAAATGTGAGAGAACTCAGCTTTGATGCTGAGTTACTTCAAGATCACATTCCCTAGGAATGAGCATTGTTTCTCATTTTATTGCCCATGTTTAAGTGATGTCAAATATAGCATTAATTCTATCCAACAGGGAGCTATAAAAATATGGACTCCAAAGTTGCAAGCATTCACTCTGCCTCTGCTATAGCTGGGAACATTTCCAACAGCACAAGGCTGTCTTGGAAAGTCATCATTTAAAAGCTGACCTTAGGTGATGGTTTCTGAGAACAAGCACCAGAGTGCTGACCTGAAGTTACGTGATGTCAGCACAGCATGAGGAAACAGAACCTGCTATGCCTTCTGCCACCTCTTCAGAGTGCCCCCAAAAAACAAAATGCAACTAAATAGAGTTATCACACAAAACCAGGGAGCTGGTCATACCCCAAATATGGTGCAGATGAAAACCAATGGACTATTCTACTTTGAAACCAGTTGCCAATTCATGGCTAAGAAAAACAGTTACTTTACCTGCTGGATTAATCCAGTAGTAAGGTGAACAGAAAAATAACCAAACAGGCTGTAGAAAGATGTTGTTTGAAACAGGAAGCCCACTGACAGTTTCTTTTTCTATATATTAGTAACAGCACTATGGCCTTAGAGGTCAAGATGTGACAGAGTCACATTCAGATGCATTAATGCACTATTGTAGTTCATTTCACACAAAAAAACCCAGCAGTACAATCATGTACCCAATGAAATAGGATTCAGCCCAACTGGCAAAACTAATTACTGAAGAAGGATAACAAGAATCTGCTGAATTACACTGTGCACCTACCCAGGTTGTGAGAAAGGCAAGAATAGCCTCATGCATCTAGCACAGCACACAGACTTGATACAGGTTCTGCCTCCAGGTGCTCCTTCACATTGTTTTGATAAAGAGAGGCAAAGAGGCAGGATTGAAAGTTCAAGGTTTCTACAATGAGTTCTCTCCTAGTGAAACCTGCCGTCCAGTTGTAACTTCCCTCCTTTGTAGAAAGAGAGGACTTTTTTCTGAAGGGAAGAATGAGAGCTTTGCCAAACTACCCCATGGTACAGTAACAGCATGCACAGGTCCTGCCTTTATTCTACATCACCACTGTGACAGATGCACTTGGCCTCTTCACCAAACCAGACAGAATTTAGTGCAGGATCCAAAGGAGGTAGAGGCCTAAGCTGAGTTCTGACTGACCCAAAAATTCAAGTTAGCATAGAATTCCCTCTTCCCAAGAGTAAAAGTAACATATATAACATTAGCTTCCAGCTTTTAACACACACACACACACACACACGCACGCACACAGAGAGAGACACACACCATCTCTGTTTGGTTGTAAGCAATGCCCTGATGTATCTGGGGAAGTATCAGAAAGAGACATCATCAGGATCATAATTCTTGAATGGTAAACAGCTAACTGATGTTACAGACTCATTTTACCCAACACAATGAAACACAGGAAGGAGCAGGCACAGAAAGCAAAAATAAGGAGGAGTAAAGTACCTACTGTATATTCTCAAAGTAGAAGGGAAGACATACACAGAAACCAAGACAAACAAAGCAAATAAGGACACAGGCTTTGGGGAAGAAAATGCAGAAAGCTTTCAGCAATAATTATCACCTAGAAGTGACTGATTAGGCCAAACCTAGTAAGAGAAAAATACTTCTTTATATGTCATCTTTCAGTACATTCTGCATAAATATTCACAGGAAACTTAGACGTGGCACTGCCTTCCACCAGTAGTGTCCTCAGATCACTCAAGACAAGGAAAAAACCAGAAATGCTGAATTTATAGTACTGGCTGGAAAGATTTTTGAACAACTCTGACAGATCAGTAATAAATTACTATTATCTGGCTGCGTATTCCCATCTACTGTCTCATGTAATGCGGAAGGAATGAAAAGAAGAATACAGGCAGAAAGGAGCAGCATATAAAAACATCTTCAAGTCTCCAAAGAGGAAAAATAAAATGCCTTAAGAGTTGTTTTGCATAAGCAGTAGTGCACTAACACACCACTGTGATGGAAATGTAAAGCTTATATATCTTCAAAATACAGAATACCATAGAAAACATCTGTGTGAAAGAGACCTCAAGGGTCATCCAGACCAACCCCCTACCCAGCACTGAAGGGTCAACACTAAACCATGCCCCTAAGCACCAGGTCCATGTGGCACTTGAACACCTTGAGCGATAGTAACTCCAACACTGCCCTGGGCAGACCATTCTGATGCCTGACAACCCTTTCAGTGAAGAAGTATTTTTAAATATCCAGCCTAAACCTCCCCTAGTACAGCTCAACACAAAGGAGAAGAGACTGGCCTCCTTCTCACTCCAACCTCCCTTCAGGTAGTTGTAGAGAGAGATAAGGTCTCCCCTCAGCCTCTTCTTCTCCAGGTGGGACACCCCCAGCTCCCTCAGAACTCCTTGTAGGGCAGGTGCTCCAGGCCCTTCAGGAGCCTCACTGTTCTTCCCTTGACATGCTCCAGCACTTCAATGTCCTCCTATAGTGAGAAGCCCAGAACTGAACACAGTACTTGAGATGTGGCCTCACCAGTACTGAGTACAGTGGGATGATCATCTCCCTGTTCCTGCTGGCCACTGTATTTCTAATACAAGGCAGGATGTCACTGGCTTTCTTGGCCATTCTGCTGGCTCATATTCAGTCAACTGAATGCCCCTGAGTCCCCCTTTCCAGCCACAGATCCCCAAGTCTGTAACTTACCGTGGGGCTCTTATGACCCAGGTGGAAGACTTGGCACTTGGCTTTGTTGAAATTCATACAGTTAGCCTTAGCCCATTGGTCTAACCTGTCTAGGTCCTGCTGCAAAGCTTCCCTACCCTCTAGTGGATCAACACAGTCACCCAGCTTTGTGTCACCTGCACTGAACACCCTCATCCAGATCACTAATAAAGATGTTTAACAGGACAGTCTCCAGTACTGAGCCCTGGGGGACACCACTAGTAACTGGGCACTAGACAACTATAACTCCATTTCCCTCCAATCTTTGGGCCCAGACATCCAGTTAGCTTTTTATCCAGTGCAGAGTACACTTACCCAAGCCTTGTGCCAAGAGTTTCTGAAGGAGAATGCTGTGGGAGATGGTGCCAAAGGCTTTACTGAAGTCCACATTGATAATGTCTGTGGCACTTCCCTCACCCACTAGGTGAGTCACCTTCTCATAGGAGATCAGATCAGTCATAAGTCCCTGCTCACTGGGTGTGCTCACCAGGTTGTCCTGTAAGCACAGTGTGATGGCACTCAGGACGGCCTGCTCCATAATCTTTCCTAGCACTGAGAGCAGGTTGGTAGTCCCCTGGATCAGCCTTTCTTGTAGATGTGTGTCACGTTACAAGTCTCAGCTGTGACCTCCCTGACTAGGCAGGACTGTTACCAAACAAGGGGAAAGGCTTGGTGAGCACATCTGCCAGCTCCTTAAGTACCCTTGGGGGGTGTGGCACAATAGGTTGTTAATCGTTTCCTCCTGAAATGTGGGGGCTGCTTTCTGTCTTCCCATTCCAGGGAAACCAGCACCACCAACAACTTTTTCTGGGTGGAGGGAGACTTGATGCATGGTATTGACTCCCTTACCTTTGGTAGCATTTCCATCCTTGTCATTCTTTCACTGTACCTCAGAGTCCGTAGCCTCTGCAACAGAGATGTATGGTAGGCTGTAGGGAGGGTTGCCTGCTGCACCCAACAGGGACCTGTTTCCATTCCGCCCTCACTGTGAGCTCTGATGACCAAATGAGCTCCGGAGAAGGTGGGGTGTGACCGCACCTATCTCTGACTCACTCTCCCTGGTGCTTCTCAGCCTGCTCACCGCTCTTGGAGTTCTGTTATCCAGGGAATGAGCTCCTTTACCCAAGCACATCTCTCACGGGTGACCTCTCGTTCTGCACCGCTGTCACGGCTGAGCCTGCTCTGCAGGCCGACGCTTGGGCGCTCGCAGGCCTTCCCTCGACAGCACTCCGGGTAGCTGAACGGCAGTTGGGGCAACATGTGAGGAAGCCATCGCCGTCTGCTGGGTAGGGACCATTGCTCCTGCACTGAGGGCGATCTCCTCAGGGACAGAGGCTCCCATTCCCGCTTGCCCTGTCCGCGCAAGCTGCCGCCCCGCGCCCCGCCCTGGGCCCGCGGCGCTCCCTGTGGGCGCTCAAAGATCCTGCGGAGGCTGCGGCGCCTCCCGCGCTTCGCCCGCGAGCGGTTCCGCCTCAGAGCGGCCCTGGGCTGGGCCCTTGCAGCCGGTCGGAAGGGAAAAAAAAAACAAAATAAAAACGGGAAAAAGCCCTGCTCCGTCGGCTTTTTGTGCCTCGCCGAACGGCCGCGCTGTCGGTGCCGGCTCTGGAGGCTGACCTGAGCGGCCACAGGCTACAGATCACCTTAGAGGAGTCCTAGAATGCACTCAAAAAAGCCTTTGTCAGGGAGCAGCGAAGGTCAGCGGCTCCACAGAGCTCGGTCGGGAACAGGAGGAAACAAGGCCAGAGCTCTGGGAAGAAGGCTACAGCAGAGGCAGCGAAGTGCATCCAAGATCCGGAGCCAAAGGCAGTGTTGTGATTCAGGTCCAGCACGCAGCTGAGTCCCAGATGGCCCTCACTGAACCCACCTCAGCGGTGGGATTGTGAGGAGAACGGGGAGGAAAAGGTAAAACCCCATGGAGTGAGGGGAAGAAAGATTTAACAGAGCAGCACAAAGACAGAAGAAACGACAGGAATAACAATGATGCTAATGTATAAACCAGGGGACGCACAACTCAGCTGATCGCCGAACCCGCCTGAGCTGCACAGCTTCCCCCAGCCTGCCTCCCTCCTGTCTCCGTCTGTCCCAGGCATGGCATCAGCTGGCCCCAGGTCCCTGAGAGCTGCTTGGCTTGCCTGGACCTTGGGCTTGGTACGCAGTGTGGCTGCCCTGGCTCTGTCCCCTGGGCAGCAGCTCATGTCCAGCAGCCATTCAGCTGTTCCAGAGCCCACCCTCAGCAGCCCTGACCACGCACCCTGAGCATCCTAGCAGTGCTGCAGGGTCTGCAGCTCTGCCCCAGGCTTAGTCTCCATCCTCCTCCCTTCCTGCATCTCCTGCACTGTGTGCAAGCACAAGCTCATCTCTTTTTGAGAGGTAAGGGACATTTTGTGGGCTATTTGTCAGCTCCGAGTCAACAGGCTTGCTGGGAGGCAGGGAGCACCAGCAATTCCCCACTGGGAAGCAATGGGAATCTCCTTGCTCCTAATACACTGTCCTGAACATGTTCTCTCCAGAAGAGAGCATAAACCCAACTGGAACCATCAGGGGCACACAAGATNAAAAAAAAAAAAAAAAAAGAAGTAATTTTTTTTTGTTTCTTATTGAAACTCAAAGGGAGAGAAAGATAAGAAAAACAATTGTTTGGATTTTTTTGGGAGTTTTTTTGTTTGTGTTCTGATAGGAGGTTTTAGTGAGGTGAGTGTTGGTCTTTTCTCCCTAGTATCAGGTGGTAATGAGAAGAAACATTCTGAAATAGCATCAGGAAAAGTTTACTTTAGATACTAGGAAAAAGAATCAGTACTGAAAGAGTGGCCAAGCATTGAAACAGGCTGCCTGGGGAAACTGTGGATTCACTACGTCCCTGGTAGTGTTCAAAAAACATGTAGACATGGCACTTTAGGACATGATTTAATGGCCATGGTGGTCTTAAGTTGATGGCTGGACTTGATCAAGAGGTGTTTTCCAACCAAGGCAATTCTATGGTTGTGTGATTCTTACCGCTAGCCCAAGAAAATTTACTTTGCGTTGCTTTTGAGTTAACATAGATCAATTTTCAAACCAGAAGGCATAGAAAATGTCATTTTGAAAAACCAAGCAAATCAAATCAGGGAGGAAAAGTCACAACAGCATTGTCATCTTTGCCAAAGTTTTTCCCTACCTCCTGTCACCAGCCAACCTTCTAAATTCAAAGTGCGTTGGAAAAGAGCTTCAATATCCCTGAAAACCTTTTTGTTTTCTACTATTGGTGCCATCTAATCAGCTTCATGGGGCAAACGCTTGTTCCAGCTCAACCATTGCAAATAGAAATTTTAAATCCTCTTAAAGCCTCTTCCTCCTAAATCACTAATTAGAAAGGAAGACAGTAAAAAAAAAAAAAAAAAAAGAGAAA